>CAJQUN010000001.1:22283990-22541143 GCA_907163345.1 Haberlea rhodopensis | reverse complement strand
GGCGGCGGCGTGGAATTTTATTAGGGTTATGGTTGGGTTTTGGTGATTTTGGGAATTAGGGTTACTTCAATTTAAGGCCTTGTTTGGTGCTAATGTTTCTTAATTTAAGACCCTGTTTGATTCTGCAGCAATTCTGAAATTCAAAATTCTGCTTTATTTTTAATAATTTATTTTATACAATCTTTATGTGTAATTTGATTGTTTTATTATGGATAAATGCACCATAATTTATGTAGAGCATAAAATATTTTTATGCATGAGATGTCTAAGTAATTCGTATAGTTTAATTGATTAAAGTATAACCATAACAGCTTTAATTGATTAAATTATTCATTAATCATGTGAATTACATAAAGTTCAATAGACAATATTTATATGAATTAAGATATAGCATAAAATATTTTTATGCATTCAGAATAAATGTCTAAGTGACTCGTATAGTTTAATTAATTAAAGTATAGCCACAACAACTTTAATTAATTAAATTATACATTAATTTTGTGGGTCACTTAATGTATAATAGGCTTACATTAATTCAACTATTGAATAGTTTTATGCATTCAGATTAAATGTCTATGTGATATGCATTATATATGATTGATTAAAGTGTAGCCACAACAACTTTAATTAATTAAAGTATGCATTAATTTCTCAAACATCACATAAAGCTAAATAGACATTACTTGTAATTAATTATATTTGATATAATGAAATTTATCCCATAGGAAATTTTATTACATTAAATATGTTTAATTAGGACGAGATATTGAATTATTTTCTTAATTTGCCCACAGGTATTAAGATGTCGTATAATTCGATATAGTTTTATCATAAAGTTATATGAATTTATTTGAATTATAAATTTAGCCCACGGGTAATTTCTATGTCGGCGATTCATATGTTATTGCATGATTTACATGGGTAAAACATGTCATTTGGTTATTTGCTTCGAAAATTGTGATATAAGCACGTATTTTAAATTTCTTGCAGTTATTCAACCTGTTAATTTATCTGATATGAAATGTGAAGTTCCTGAACTCAAAGGTGATAACTATAAGGTGTGGAAGGAGAGGATTCTTATCCATTTAGGCTAGATGGATATTGATTATGCTATACGGAAAGATGAACCACCTGCTATTACTGAAACCAGCATTCCGGATGATGTTGATCTTTATGAGAAATGTGAACGATCCAATCGTCTCTGTGTTATGTTCATAAAGACCAAGATTTCTGCTGGGATCAGGGGTTTGGTCGATCAGCATAATAATGACCGTGATCTGCTGAAGGCTTGATGCTCAATTTCAGTCTTCGGATAAGGCTGGCAAGCACCTTAATTTTGAAGTTTTCATCGATGAAGCTCACTGGTATTAGAGGAGTGCGTGAGCATATCATGCACATGAGGGATATAGCAGCTCAACTTAAGACACTTGAGGTTGAGATGTCTGATACTTTCCTGGTGCACTACATTCTGAACACTTTGCCTTACCAATACGGTCCATTAAGATTTCCTACAACACACATAGGGACAAATGGTCAATAAATGAACTTTTGACCATGTGTCTTCAGGAAGAGGGTCGATTGGCTATGGAGCAACCTGAAAGTGTGCATGTAGCTACCCATATGAGGAAGAAAGGTCAGCACAAGCATAAGGGGAAAGGCAAAATGCCTATTCAGTTGGATATTAAGAAGGAAATCAAGTGTTTCTTTTGTAAGAAAAAGAATCACATTAAGAAGAAATTGCCCAAATTCCAGCAGTGGCTTGAAAAGAGAGGTACTCAATTCTCATTTGTTTGTTATGAATCCAATATGATTGATGTTAATAATAACACATGGTTGATTGATTCTGGTTCTACAATCCATGTTACCAATTCCTTGCAGGGATTGCAAAACCTAAGGAAGCCATTGGGAAGTGAGCAGAGCATCTATTCTGGAGAATGTTAATAATTAATATTAATTTGGTTAATATATTATTAAGATAATATCAGGAATGGTACTCTTGTCTGATGGTCTTTTTCGATTGAATTTACAAAATGATACCACTAATTCTATAATGCATGCTCAACAAAATATTGGTATTAAAAGATGTGTTGTGCATGAGAATTCCTCATTTTTGTGGCACCGGAGATTGGGATATATCTCCATTGATAGAATTAAAAGATTAGTGAATGATGAAGTACTTAGTGCTTTGGATTTTACGATATTTGACACTGTGTGGACTGCATATTAAGGGTAAGCAGACCAACATGTCAAAGAAAGGTGCTAAGAGGAGTTCTGATATATTGGAGATCATACATACGACATATGAGTCTTGATATTGGATTCGTATGGTCAGAAATACTTCATCACCTTCATTGATGATATTCACGATATATGTATATCTACTTGCTTCATAATAAGTGAAGCGTTGGATGCTTTTAAAGCATATAAGGCTGAAGTAGAGAACAATGCGGTAAGCAAATTAAGATCGTGAGATGAGATAGAGGGTGGTGAGCTACTATGGTAGATACACTGAGAGTGGACAAGAACCTGGTCCGTTTGCTAAGTTCTTCATGAGCATGGGATTGTTGCTCAATACACCATGCCTGGTTCTCCGAATCAAAATGGTGTGGCAGAAAGAAGAAACAGTACATTAATAGACATGGTGCGTAGTATGCTTAGTAGTTCTAAACTTCCTAAGTCATTGTGGACTGAAGCTCTTAAAACGACAGCGTATATATTAAACCGAGTTCCAACCAAGGCTGTCTCTAAGACACTTTTGAGTTATGGAAAGGTTGGAAACCAAGTTTGCAACATACGCATTTGGGATGCCAGTCTGAGGTAAGAGTTTATAATCCACATGAAAAGAAGTTGGACCCGAGGACCATTAGTGGGTATTTCGTTGGATATGCCGAAATGTCTAAGGGATATAGATTTTACTGTCCATCTCACATCACTAAATTTTTGGAATCGAGGAATGCAAAATTTCTTGAGAATGACCTGAATAGTGGGAGCGATCGATCAGGATATTTGTTCTGAAAAAGATCATTACGATGCTCATCCATCCACTATAAGTGATCGACTGATTGATGTTTACAACTGCCCTCAAGTTCTTAGGCATGTTGATGAACCAGTCTTAGAGATTCCACAAGTAGTTGATCATGATCTAGTAGTTCCTGATGATCAACAGATTCCAGATACTGTCGAGAACCCTATTGAACAACATGATCCTGTCTTAGAGGAAAATGTTGGTACAACATTGAGAAGGTCTACTAAAATGAGGAGATCAGCAATTCCTAGTGATTATATT
Source organism: Haberlea rhodopensis (assembly GCA_907163345.1). NCBI lineage: Eukaryota > Viridiplantae > Streptophyta > Magnoliopsida > Lamiales > Gesneriaceae > Haberlea > Haberlea rhodopensis. Next base: position 22,537,857 of record CAJQUN010000001.1, on the reverse strand, counting down.
GTGTATCTACAAGAATCTGACTATAATATTGGAGCTGAGAATGATCCCGAGACGTTTTCACAAGCGATGGAAAGTAATGAATCCAAGTTGTGGTTCAATGCCATGAATGATGAGATAAATTCAATGGCACATAACGGAGTCTGGGAGTTGGTTCAGTTGCCAGATGGTGTAAAAGCCATTGGAGGTAGGTGGGTCTTTAAAACAAAGAAAGATTCACTGGGCAACATTGAACAATATAAGGCTAGACTCGTTGCCAAAGGATTCACTCAGAAGAGGGAATTGATTATACAGAGACATTTTCTCCTGTATCTAAAAAGGATTCTCTCCGTGTGCTTTTTTGATCTGGATTTGCATCAAATGGATGTGAAAACGGCATTCCTCAATGGTGATCTAGAGGAAGAGGTTTACATGATACAACCTGAAGGATTCTCCTCTAGTGATGTTGAGCATTTGGTGTGTAAGCTTAAGAAATCTATATACGGATTGAAACAAGCCTCCCGTCAGTGGTATTTATAATTCCATCACGTTATCTCTTCATTTGGTTTTGTTGAGAACATCATGGATCAATGTATATACCAGAAGGTTAGTGGGAGTAAAATTTGTTTCTTGGTTGTATGTAGATGATATATTACTTGCAACCAATGATAAGGGGTTTCTATATGAGGTGAAACAATTTCTCTCTAAGAACTTTGATAAGAAGGATATGGGTGAGGCATCTTATGTCATTGGTATTAAGATCCATAGGGATAGATCCAAATACATTTTGGGTTTATCGCAAGAAACATATATAAAGAAAGTGCTGGAGAGGTTTCGGATGAGTGATTGTTCACCAAGTGTAGCACCCATTGTGAAAGGTGATAGATTCAATTTGAACCAATGTCCAAGAAATGAGTTTGAAAAGGAACAAATGAAAAACATTCCATATGCTTCTTGTATTGGAAGCCTAATGTATGCTCAAGTCTGTACTAGACCTGATATTGCATTTGTTGTGGGAATGTTGGGAAGATATCAGAGTAACCCAGGTATTGATCATTGGAAAGTTGCAAAGAAGGTTATAAAGTACCTTAAAGGTATTAAGGATTACATGGTTATGTATAAACGGCCTGATAATTTGGAGGTGATTGGCTACTCCGATTCACACTTTGCTGGTTGCATTGATTTGCAAAATCAACATTTGGATACATAGTTATGTTTGCCAGTCAAGTTCGTTGCTGAAGCATCTTCACATGGTGTATGGTTGAAGAGTTTCATATATGGGCTTACAATTATGGATTTTATATCTTGGCCATTAGGTTATATAGTGACAATTCATCTACAGTTTTTAAGGCTAAATAATAAAAGTGAAAGTCGAAGTAAACACATCGACATTAAGTATTTAACCATTTGGGAGCGTGTTAAAAACAATAAATTGGTTATTAAACACGTGCGTGCTGAATTGATGATTTCCTTAATAAAAGGCATGCCAACTAAGGATTTGAAGGATCATATGGTTAAAATGGGACTTGGTTCCATTATGTGATTTCATAGTATGTATATTTATTGTATAGTTAATGAAACTCTTTCAGTTATGATATTTCTCTTATTCAGTTGTGTACATATTCAGTTATTTTGAGAAATATTACTTAAGTTGGACCTAGAATAAGCATTGGTTTATTCATTCAGTAAGGTTACCGCATTTAGATTTAAGAGACATAATACATCGTGATACATGGAAGATACTACTCTATATAAGAGGACACGTCGCCATGATTCGTGTATTGTTTCTTGATATGATGAAGTATTCTTGATTATTCAGTTCGTGAATATATTAACCAAGTGAGAGAATGTTAATAATTAATATTAATTTGGTTAATATATTATTAAGATAATATCAAGAATATTTAATCCAGAAGATTGCGCATTATCTGGATAACCACCCACTATCTTTTAAGTGGAGTAACTGTGTCAAACTCTAAGTCTTTGATGTCAAGACTTATATAAATAGGACACTGCGGGGGGGTCCCTAAGCCAAGCAATCACTTCATAAAATACACCATCTATTAGAATTGCATAAGGTTTAGAAGCGCCCTATCGCGACTCAATTCTTCAAATCAGTCTGGATCAAACTGCATATCAATGGCGGGAGGTAACACTGATCTTGAACTTTTATTTCCACATATTCGATTGTGTGCCATATGTTTAGGTACATTGAAAATCGATTTAGTATTCATGTTAAATTTCTAACACCTTCACTATGGTTACTGATGTGGTCATCATTTTCCATTGGACTGGATCACCGCCGGAGGAAGATTGCGCTTTGATCTTGTGATGGAATTTTAAATAAAAATTAGAAACAAGAAAAAAACGAAGGAAAAAAGATATCGAAATGGAAGCTTTGTGAAAGAAGATGGAGTTGAAAGAAAGAATTAAAATGGAAGCGTTGGAGAAGATAGGGTTGAAAGAAGAAGTTAAAATGGAGGCAGTGAAGAAGATGTAAAATTGGGAAATGTTGAGTATTATATATATTATTTTTATAAAAAAGAATAGATATAAATCAATAAGAATCTATATTAGGGGTGTAAATGAACCAAATCGAGTAAATTGTGCAGAAAAATTTAAGGTTCGAATTCGGCTCGAAATAGTTATATTCGAGCTCGAGTTCGATTCGAAGTTTGAATAGTTTCAAAAATTTGGCTCGAGTCCGGCTCGAATCAAAGTTCGAGTTCGGGTCGAAAAGGCTCGAACATGTTCGCGAGCTATCCGAATTATTGCTCAAAAATAAATACCAGAAAGATTCGAAATATATTTATTTAATATATAATTATAATATATTAATAAAATATTAAAGTTCGCGAGCAGCTCGCGAACTATCGAACAAATTTGGGCTCGAGTTCGACTCGAAATAAGTTCGAACATGTTCGAGCTCGCGAACTATCGAACAAATTTGGGCTCGAGTTCGGCTCGAAAAAAGTTCGAACATGTTCGAGTTCAGCTCGAATTCGAGAATTTCGAATTCAAACCAAATATTTATCGATCAGACTCGAAAAATTCGTGATCATGTTCGATTCATTTACACCCCTAATTATTATTAATTAAGTTGTATGTAATTTGATATTCATGTAAGTAACTCACTGTAATGTATTAAACTTTTGTATATATATTTGGATGTAATTATGAATATTTCCTGATAAAATTATAATTTTAGGAAATAATAATTGTTTATTTTATTTTAGAAATAATAATGTGTTTGGAAAATTACTTAAACCTCAATTAAAAAATGTTTGTTTGTATTACTAATAAATTTAAATTTTTATATCTTATTAATTAATATATGATATTCATTTTAATAAAGTACTTCTAAAATTTATTATCTATTAATTTATTTTAATAATATATCACTAATTGATATATGATATGGCCATTTTGGTAATTATCAAGCAATTCACAAAATAATCTATCATTTTAAAATCATACCAAAAATCATATAATTTATCACACTATAATTATTTATTCTTATTTATTATCTACTTATCACTCTTATTATTTATCCTCCACTTACCATATCCACTTTCCAAACTTACCTTAGAAGTTAATTATCGTTCGAAAAAAATAACATTTCGGTATTATTATTTGGCACAGCAATTATTAAAGGGTTAATTCCGTTGAGATACTCGTTAAGATCTCTAACATTATTCATTACATGAATTTATACTCACCAATCAAACCTAGTATTATTAGCTGCTACAATTTTAATTAGTATTTAAAAACATATATTTAAAATATAAATATTTAAAAAAAAATTATAGCATGCGTCTGCAATATTCTATTTGAAATCATGGATTGTATGTCATTTGATTAATTTTAATAAAATATTAATTTAGTGTTAGGATCGGATGAGAGTGTTTAGAGGGGGTGAATAAACACTCTGCTAAATTTGATATTTTCTTCTCAACGGATTGATTTCACATGAGTTAGCAAAATGAAATATATTTCTTTAATCAAATCTAAGCTCAACAGACCACTTTTAGAGTTAGTGCGAAAACGATATGTTTGGATTAGGAAGACCGGTCTGATGGCTAAAACAAATCGAATGCAGAAAAGTAAATGAAGGCAATCCCTTCTACGTCTCCCATTCTTCCACTTAAGTAATGATCCACTAGAAGATTTTGCGTAATATAACAAATGTACAACCCTGATTCAGCTGGATTATCCACTACCAGACTGAAACTCCTAGCACTCAATCTATTCAGACATAAGCCGTCTGAAAGTTACAATAAATTCACTCGTCTATCTTAGAACGATTACAAATGATATAATGATATACTCTTAGCATAATGATCCTAGATTGATCAAATATAACAGTGAAATGTGCTTTGAAACTTTGAGCAGATCGACAAGATTGGATCTTCGTTGATCGAGTTCTGCTCGAATAAATGCTTGATAATAAATGTTGTTCGCGTGTGTTGTTCTTGTCCTTGCTGAGCATTTAGGTTGCATATTTATATAGGCGTCTCTGCCAACATTAATATTTCATTTTGCGTGCAACTCTGAGCTTTGTCAACTTCTGTACAGACTGCAGTCTTCCCTTTTGGTCACTGAGTGAAGACTCTCCTTTCTCATCTGTTCTTTCGATGTTTGTAAGACACGATATGTCTTGTCAATGGTTGTAATAAATATTTTTCATTATTAGATGCATCATTAAATGCTTCAATAAATAGTTGTTGATCTTCCAGACTGATGAACACGATAGCATTAAGTCTGTCTGGGTCGGTCTGTCTGATATAAACCTGTCTGGTTCGATCTGATCTGTCTTAGCATTGGTCTATCTGTTTCGATCTGATCTGGTTTGTATATCCTCGATTTGTCTTCTTTGATCTGATCTGTTTTTGCCATCTTTAAAATACGAAACCAACAACTTTACCCTTTTTGATGTTGACAAGACTTAACTCCTTTTTCTCTTTGCTCCTTTTTCTTATAATTAATTTTGTTAGTTATGCTCAAAATAAATAAACTAACTTTCTTCTTTGTTTTAGGATTCATATCGATTTTAGTCTTTTAAGTCTTTTAATTCAAAATAAATGATCAAGACTATGAATTCCAAAAGACTAATATTCTATTAATAAAACTGCTTAGTAAGTACAAATTATCGATTTTAGTCTTTAGCGTTTTAAAATGAATTTGCGAAAAGTCGAGTTTGCGCTGCGGAAGACTTCAAGTCAATCGAACAATAAATAAAATGAAGTAATAAATAAATGTGTAAATTAAATAAAGCGATAAATGAACACGAGAATTTGTTATAGAAGTTCGGCGATGAATCACCTACGTCTCCTCTTCCCGGTTAGAAAACGTTTAACCAAGGTTCCACTAGAACGAAAATGATCTTGGCCTTAAGGGCTCCAAGTTAGCCACAACACACTTTTCCCGAGTAAAAACAGCTCTTCACGAGCACCACACTCTTCAAGAGTCTTCTTGGCCTTAAAAGCTCCAAGGATAGCCACACAAAACTCTTCCCGAGTTACCCACACTCTTCATGAGTCTTCTTGGCTTTAAGGGCTCCAAGGATAGCCACACACTTGCATCAACTTTACTTGGTGATGACTTTTACAGTTTCCAACTTGCGTCGGTGTTGGAGGACCTTACAATAACTCAAATAAAACACCTTCACGGTGTACCAACACGAAGAATCAAAACTCACACACAAGAAATGAATTACAAACTCCAATACAACACAAATGTATGAAGTTTGCAATGCTAGAATAATTTTGAATAGAGCAAAGCTTTCTTGTAGTTTATAGTCTTGTTTCTTGTCTTCAAAATGCTCCAAAACATCCATATTTATAGTGTAGGAGGCCCCCAAGGCTCATACTAGCCGTTGCTACACTTAAGGTTTGAATCACTCCAAGATCACCTCGGACATCGCCTCGGGCGATCACCATCGCCGCGCCCCAACGGTCACCAAAATGTACAAATCGCCTCAGGCGATGTATGGATCGCCTCAGGCGATCACCACCAAAAATCAATGCCGTAGCCTCGGTTGCTTACAAACTTTCATCGCCTCAAACGAAGTCCTCATCGCCTCAAGCATTCCAGGCATCGCCTCAGGCTAACTCGCCCTGCGCGCGGACCTCAGCGTCGCTCCAGTCGATGTGTGTGGCGAAGTCCTTCCTGGCTGCCATCGCCTGGGGCGATGATCACCATCGCCTAGGGCGATCCTGCCCAGACTTTGCACAATTGATTTTCTTCAAACATTCCACTTCTCAATCATTAAACATGTACACTAAGTAGACATATTAGTATAACAAACACAAGTTTTGTTGATCATCAAAACTCATAAATAATTCGGAGATAAATTAAGCATTAAACTCAACCATGCGTTTAAGGCTCAACAATCTCCCCCTTTTTGATGATCACAAAACTTGATAAACTTGAATATGTAATATGCATGAAATGTGAGTAAACAAGACCCCCCCTTAACTATTGCATAGCACATACAAGATTTACCAAGTAAAGCATAATACCAATAACTCTCTCCCTCAAACTATGCATATATTAAACTTCAAGTTTATCACAAAATTCTCCCCCTTTTTGTGATAATCAAAAAGCACAAAATTCAAATAATCATAACATTAAATTATGTTCACACATAGGCATATTTTAACAATTTACACATGTTCCTCATCAAGCATGTAATAACCATAACAAGCATGAGACTTAAATCATTGAGAGGAAAAACAAACATGTGTTTAATGCAATCAAAAATGAATTCTAGATGTTTCAAAGTGTGCATATGTTCATGCACTCATGCCCAATAAAAATTCTCAAAGCATCATTTGATAAAATTATTAAGGTCATTATAACATTATATCAAAGATTGAGCATCCAAACAATTATAGCATGTTTAATCACATAATTTCACATTTTCACATTGCATATTCAAATTTGAACTCAATGCACATCAAGATATATACCATAAAGAGATCATGCATAAATCATGCATGAAAACAATTTATATGTGCATATGCTAAGGGGAAATGCATTTTACTATCAATGGATATCGAGCTTCATTATTTATTGGTCACAATTAATTTGTGCCAATGAAATTTTGAATTGCTCTTTTTAAATGCACAAAATAAATTTACCTTTGATGACAAGAGTACGTTCTTGTCATTGGTCCTATACCTCGAGCTTCTTCTATTGTGGTGCATAATATGATTTCCTCCATTGAGGTGCTAGTGCCTTCATCCTCCATCCCTTTGTTGTCCCTACAAAACAAATTTTTGATTTGGGATCCTTTGGTACCCATTTGATTTTTGGGTCCTTGCGGGTTAGCTTTCATCGATGCTTTTGGAATCCATTTCCACCTCTTGTTAGGTTGGTATTGGATTTTAGCAAATCTACATTTATCCTTTGTATGACCATCTTTACAACAATAAGTGCAAGTCGGAGAATTATGCTTAGCTTTAGCCAACAAGCTTGAAAATATTTTAGATTTGCTTGAAAAGCCTAGTCCGGCTTTATCAAAGCTACAACGTTGCAAGCCAAGCAATTCATTCATCTTTAAACTACTATCACTAAATTTGCAAAAAGATTTCTTCAAAGAACTTAATTCATTTTTCAATGAATTGTTTTCTTCATCTCTCTTGGCTACCTCAAGTTTGAGTAATTTGTTACTCATCTTGGTTTTGCCAAGAGCATCAATAAGCTCGTGATAGGAATCTAATAATTCATCAAAAGATGGTACCTCATCGTCGCTTTCATCTCCTTCATCATTTGTGTCATCTTTGGCCATGAGACAAAGGTTTGTTGTTTCTTCTTCATCGGAGTCACTATCACTCCATGTGGCTATTAGAGCTTTCTTCTTCCATTTGTCCTCATTCTTCTTCCTAGGACATTTATTAGCATACTGACCTTTATCTTGACAATTATAGCATGTTACCTCTTGTTTGGAATCATGTTTGGTAGCACCGGAGGTCTTTGGCTTGTTGTATTTGTTGAAGAATTTCTTGAACTTTCTTGTGAACAAGATCATCTCTTCATCATTATCATCTTCATCATCGGAATGGTCTTTCCTCCCGACCAAGGCTATCCCCTTTCTTATGGATCTCTCATCCTCCTTTATTCCCTTCCTTGTTGACACTTCAAGTTCATGGGTCACCAAGGTACCATGAAGTTCATCAAGGTCATATGATGCACTTTCTCCTTTGTTGGATTCGATGATGGCCGTCCTCTTTGCATCACATTGCTTTGGCAAGGCTCTTAGTACTCTTCTCCATATTTGCTTTGGAGGGTACTTCTCACCAAGTTGTGCAAGCTCATTTATGATTTGGGTGAGCCTTCTAAACATCGAGTCAACGTCTTCTCCAAATTCCATCTCAAATGTTTCATACTTGAGTTGTAGGAGATATATCTTTGTCTCCTTCACTTGATTTGTGCCCTCATGACAAATTTGCAATTTTGTCCCATATTTCGTTTGCGGTTGAGCACATCGAGATCGGTTGTACTCCTTCATATCTAAAGCACAATGTAAAATATTAATAGCTTTAGCATTTTGAGAAATTAAAATTATATCCGCTCTTGTAAAATCGTTCGTTTCTTTGGGAATACTTATTCCCCCAACTTCCTTCAAAGGAATATGTGGACCTTTCACAATAATCTTCCATAGGTCATAATCTACGGATTGGATGTATAGAGAAATTCTATTTTTCCAATATCCGTAGTTATCACCCGTGAAGAGCGGAGGTTGATTTGTCGATTGACCTTGAGCAAACTCATTTGCTAGATTAGCCATATAAAATTTTGATTGAAAACAAAAATCAAATGGCTCTGATACCACTTGTTGGAACCGAAGAGGTGGGGGGAATGAGGTTCCTTGGCTACTTTAGCATTTTAAAATGAATTTGAAAAAAGTCGAGTTTGAAGACTTCAAGTCAATCGAACAATAAATAAAACTGAAGTAATAAATAAATGTGTAAATTAAATAAAGCGATACATGAACACGAGAATTTGTTATAGAAGTTCGGCGATGAATCGCCTACGTCTCCTCTTCCCGGTTAGAAAACGTTTAACCGAGGTTCCACTAGAACAAAAATGATCTTGGCCTTAAGGGCTCCAAGTTAACCACAACACACTCTTCCCGAGTAAAAACAGCTCTTCACGAGCACCACACTCTTCACGAGTCTTCTTGGCCTTAAGGGCTCCAACGATAGCCACACAAAACTCTTCCCGAGTTACCCACACTCTTCACGAGTCTTCTTGGCATTAAGGGCTCCAAGGATAGCCACACACTTGCACCAACTTTACTTGGTGATGACTTTTACAATTTCCAACTTGCATCGGTGTTGGAGGACCTTACAATAACTCAAATAAACACCTTCACGGTGTACCAACACGAAGAATCAAAACTCACACACAAGAAATGAATTACAAACTCCAATACAACACAAATGTATGAAGTTTGCAATGCTAGAATAATTTGAATAGAGCAAAGCTTTCTTGTAGTTTATAGTATTGTTTTTTGTCTTCAAAATGCTCCAAAACATCCATATTTATAGTGTAGGAGGCCCCCAAGGCTCCCACTAGCCGTTGCTACACTTAAGGATTGAATCACTCCAAGATCGCCTCGGGCGATCACCAGCGCCCCAACGGTCACCAAAATGCACATATCGCCTCAGGTGATCACCACCAAAAATCAACGCCGTAGCCTCAGTTGCTTACAAACTTTCATCGCCTCAAACGAAGTCCTTATCACCTCAAGCATTCCAGGCATCGCCTCAGGCGATCAAGCCATCACCTCAGGCAAACTCGCCTTGCGCGCGGGCCTCGGCGTCGCTCCAGTAGATGTGCGTGGCGAAGTCCTTCCTGGCTGCCATCGCCTGGGGCGATGATCACCATCGCCTGGGCCGATCCTGCCGAGGCTTTGCACAATTGATTTTCTTCAAACATTCCACTTTTCAATCATTAAACCTGTACACTAAGTAGAACATTAGTATAACAAACACAAGTTTTGTTGATCATCAAAACTCATAAATAATTTGGAGATAAGCATTAAACTCAACCATGCTTTTAAGGCTCAACACTTCTGATCCACGTGAATTTTCCTTACTCGTTGGGAGAGAAAGAGAAAGTTCACAGACAGTTCCTTGAGAGACTCGGCCATTGATGGAGTGTCATAAATATCAGATAAATCCGGATTGCTTCTGCATACTGCACAACGAGCTCTTTCCCTTTAACAAAAGATACTGATTTAGGCTCGATGTCAATCTCTTGTGCGAGAGCCTGAAGGGATGATGAGGCGGGTGGCAAAATGAGAGGTGTAGCAATCTGGCTTGGTTCAGACCGGATCAGCTCAAAAAGTTCCTTAGAAAACTGCTGCCAAAACTCTTCTTCTTCTTCAACATATTGGGATGGTTGGACTGATTTTTGTGGAGCCATAGTTTCCTTGGTGGTAGGAGGAGAAATTTGTTGTTCATGTTCTTCATCTTGTAACTTCTGAACATCCAGACACCACAAGTCCAACATCGACTATATCTTCAATAGATGTGGTAGTAATCTTGGGAGAGACTTGGTCACCAGGCTGTGCTGTTGCAAAAGTTGGCGCGATCATAGGATAAACATAAGGTGACTCTAACAGTAATGCCATAGTCTCAACCTCTTTGGCAGTAGGAGTATTGATCAGTGGTTGCTCCACTATTTCAACTTCTGGTGTGGCAACAGCTTTGCCAGAGCTTGAGCTTGGAGGATCAGTCTCCATAAGCTGTTCAGGAGCCTGTTCTTCCTCAGTCTGTGCTAGGGTGGGTTTAACCAGACTGGGAGGTGGAGTGGATATGTTCAGCTTCTGTTTGATAAATTTGACAACCAAATTCAGTTAAAAGACATCCATTTCTAATTGAGAAATAACAGCTCAGTCATCATTTAGTGTCGGACTGACCAGATCAAGATTATCTTCTTGAGTTGAATAAGGTTGTTTGTGATCCGTGGCTTATGGTTGGCACATAAGAGATCTTTTTGTTGCACGGAAATCCAAACGTCATTGGTTTCTGTGAACTTTAAAACTTCCTTCTCCATTTTGTTCAACCTCTTAAGCTTCCCAAAGAACATATCGAGATGGTTGATCGTTATGTACTCAACCCATTCTTCAAAGATAGCCGCTTTGGCCTGCACATTCTCTTCCACATCATCCATGGCCAAATCAATGGCCGTCTGGATGGCATACTTAGGCTTGGTAGATGTAAATTTTGTTATGATAGTCTTGCCTTTCCCAGATGTGGAAGCTCGTTTACTCCCAGATTGGGTGTAGGTACCCAATTCCTTGATCACTATCCCATTCGATCTGGTGGGGACTTTGGGTAAGGTGGAGGTTGGAGCTTGGGCTGGTTTTTGTGGAGGAATGGTAATATGGGTTTGGGGTTTAAGGCTTTTAGGGACTTGGTAGGTTGGATGCTTCTTTGGTTGAGGCTTGATGATTGGTGAGGTGGCTGAAGCAGACGGAGTTTCATCAGAATCAGACTGGACCACCACAAGTTTTTGCTTGGACTTAGTCTTCTTCGGTCCGGCCTGTTCCGCTCTGATCTCCATTTTCACAGCCAACAATTCAGTAGGAGTTGGGGGAGCACTCTTGGACTTCAACAGAGCAAGTCCTTTGGGATTGAAGATTTTTACAGCGCTGAGTGCAGTGGTCTTCCCCAACTCAATATTCAAAGACTCCAACAGTCTACTCGGAGGGACAACAATGCAGACCGATTGCTTTGAGGAGTATTGTTTCTAATAGAACACCAAAAAATAGAAGATCAGTTGACATTCATCGCGGAAGATATCGCCGCCATAACTCCAAAATTTTCAACCGTAACAACATCAAAGCTCACAGCTTTGCTCAGAAGTGGTTTTCCGATGATATCGCATAATACCTAGAAATGGAAGAACATCTGCTTCTTCTTGAATGCTGGTTTGAGTGTGGGGACCAAAAACAGAGACCCTTCTCTGTAATTTATCTAGGGTTGCCTTTGAGAGTTGGGCAAAGTCAACCATTCCAATAGACGGCAGACCAAACATCTCCATAAAGTGTTCCTGAGAGAACTCAATAGCTTGGCCATTGACAGTAGAAGAGATCGAGTTGTTGGGTGAAATTGCATTGGTAAATAGTTCTCTGATCTCTGCTTCATAGACCACAGTGCATGATTCCAAGAATATCTTCAAGCCCGATGCTTCGAAGTTCTTGAATATGGAGACCATCTCATGGTCGTCCATCTGATAAATTGCGTCGAACTCTACAGACAACTAGTTGTGAGTAATGGTGGCCATTATGAAATCGATAAATAAGTTTGGAAAGTAAGCAAGTTTTGAGAGATTATATATTGAGTGGTAAATGATAAAATGTGAAATGAGGAAGACGATGCATAGCCGGTAAATATGGAGATATCAAACACGTGTCTGCATCACGTGAGTTGACATTTGAAATTTGAATTTGAGCGGTTTGGATAAATGACCGGGTAAAAGTAAGGCGGTTAAAGTTAGTCAGACCGGGCTGTTTAAAAGTTCTTTGATAAAGACTGAAATAGTATTTTGTGTCAGACTATTGATAACATCAGATCGAGAAAGATCGTTCTGTGAATCAGGAAGAGTCTTTATCTCATTGATCATTGTATTATTAGTCTGTTCTAACAAGCAATCCTTAATAATGAAGCTAAGCACATATTAAATTAACAATAATTTAAGATAGATCTATTAATCCAATGAAATAATTAAACTTAGCCTTAGTGAGTGGTTTAGTGAAGATGTCTGTAGCTTGTTGATCTGTTGAGATGTACTCAATCCGAATTGCTTTATTCATAACATGATCATGAATAAAATGATGTCTGATATCATTATGCTTTGTTCGAGAGTGCAAGATTGGATTATAAGTGATTGCAATTGCACTTGTGTTGTCGCAAAAGATCGGTGACTCAATAGCTTGAATGCCATAATCTCTGAGTTGATATTGAACCCAGAGCAATTGAGCGCAACAACTTCTGACAGCAAGATACTCTGCTTCAGCTTTGGATGTGGCAATTGATGTTTACTTTTTACTAAACTAGGAGATCAGTCTTTCACCTAGGAATTGACAAGTTCCACTGGCGCTTCTGTGATCAATCTTGCATCCTGCATAGTTAGCATCTGAATATCCAGTTAAATTAAAGTTGAATCTTTGGGATACCAGAGACCAACGTTTTGTGATCCTTTTAGATATTTTAATATCCATTTAGCAGCTATGAAATTAGATTGCTTCAGATCAAATTGAAATCTAGAGCGCATACAGACTGAACACATAATATCATGGCGGCTCACAGTTAGGTATAACAGCGATCCGATAAGCCCTCGATACATTGTTACCTCAACCGACGTTCCCTCTTCATATTTGTCTAATTTGATTGATGAACTCATTGGAGTTGACGCAGTTGAGCAAGTTTCCATACCAAACCTTTTGAGTAGTTCCTTCATGTATTTGGTTTGATGGATAAATATTCCATTGTCGAGTTGTTTGACTTGCAGACCCAGGAAGAATGATAATTCTCCCCTCATACTCATCTCGAATTTAATCTGCATAAGCTTATAAAATTTCTCACATAACTTGGACCCAAAGATAATGTCATCAACATAAATTTGAACTAACAATTTGTGTTCCCCCTTAGTAAATATAAATAAAGTCTTATCTATCGAGCTGATCTGGAATCATGTTCCAGTAAGAATTGAGATAGAGTGTCATACCAGGCTCTTGGGGCTTGTTTTAGTCCATATACTTCTTTGTTCAACATTAAACATGATTTGGAAAAGAGTGATTAAGAAACCCAGGAGGTTGTTTGATGTAGACTTCCTCCTGAAGCTTACCATTTAAGAATGCACTATTCACGTCCATTTGATATACTTTGAAGTTCTTGTAAGAAGTATATGCGAGAAAAATTCGAATTACTTCAAGTCTGGCATGCAAAAGATTCATCAAAGTCGATCCCCTCTTCTTGTCCGAAATCTTGTGCAACCAGACTGGCCTTATTTCTTACTACCACACCATTTGTATTGAGCTTGTTCCTGAACACCCATTTGTTCCAATAACATACTGATTGCTCAGTCTAGGAGTTAGACTCCACACCAGATTTTGTTCGAATTTGTTGAACTCTTCTTGCATAGACTCTATCCAATTTGAATCAGCTAAAGCTTCATCAATATGTTTTGGGTCTAGGTTGGATATGAATGCAGCGTGAGTGAACTCATCCATCATCTGAATTCTTGTTTTGATAGGGGCAGATGGATCTTCAATTACTAGTTCAGGTGGATGTTGTCCAGCGGTAGTTTGGTCCAAGAGCATCTTGACCTGATTGAGAAGGAATACTTATATCATCAGTATCAGATTCAACATTAATGACTGTTACCTCTGGATCAACAGGTCCAGCTTGATCTGGTAGATCTTCAGTGACTTCTGCTGGTCTGTCTAATAATTCAGGATCTGGTGGATTGTCTCTTGACATGTTTACTTCAATCTCATCATCAATGTTAGCTTCGAGATATATATTTTTCATCTGATTTTGAATTAAGTCTTTGTTATTTTCAATACCAAAAGATTCATCAAATACAACATGTATCGATTCTTCAATAGTTAAGGTGCAACTATTAAAAACACGAAATGCATTGCTAACAAATGAGTATACTAATAATATACCATTATCAGACTTAGCTTCAAAAGTAGTTAAGTGATTTTACCATTGTTATGGACATAACACGAAAATATGAAAATATGAAATTTGGTCTGTTACCTGTCCATTTTGGTTCAATTTCTTGTTTATCATGGACCCATTTTGTGTATAGCATGCAATGTTGACAGCTGCATCCCAAAACTTTTGAGATATTCCTGAATCATCTAGCATGGTTCTTGCTGCTTCCTTAAGCATTCTGTTGCATCGCTCTGCAACTTCATTTTGTTGAGGAGTGCGAGCACCTGAGTATTCATGCTTGATCCTTGATCATCTAGAAAGGGTTCAAGGTTCTTGTTAGAGAATTCAGTGTCTTTGTCACTTCGAATCCTATCTATCCCATTGGATTTTTTTGTTCTGTATACGCTTCAGCAGATTGATTAATCTCGAGATGGTCTGGTATTTACTGCTTAAAAATATAGTCCATGTAAAGAGTGAGTAATCATCAATTATAAAATGAGTATACCACATTCCCCTTAAACTTGTTATAGGTATAGGACCAAACAAGTCCATGTACAATAGTTCTAAACAACGCGGGGAGGATTTTGCATTCTTGTTCTTAAATGATGATCTAACTTGTTTACCCATTTGACAAGCTTGATAGATCTTATCCTTAACAATGTCGATCTTCGGTAGACAGGCAACTAAATCATGCTTACACAGGCTGGTAATGGTCTTGAAGTTAAGAGATTCAAGCTTTTATGCCATAGCCAATGTTTACTTTCATTAGAAGCTAGAAAGCATGTAGGATTATCAGGTTGATCATAATTCCAATTATCTTGTAGGTATTTCCAATTCTGATTCCTACTAGCACGGTCTTTCCAATAGACGACTTTACAGTGCATGTGTGTTTATGAAACTCTATGGTGTAACCATTATCACATAATTGACTTATACTAATCAAGTTATAGCACAAGTTCTCGATTATTAGCACATCATTTATGATAATATTTCCATGGACAATCTTACACTTTCCCATGGTCTTACCCTTTGAATTATCACCGAAAGTGATCTTAAGACCAGTGCATTTTGTAATATCAGATAGCAGCTCGATGTTTCCTGTCATGTGTCGTGAACATCCATTGTCTAAATACAATTCTGATTGTTGCTTCTTGAGTACCTGTCATAAAAAATATTTAATATTGGTACTCAATCCTACTTGGGTCAGAACGGATTAGTCCTTTGGGGACCACACCTGAATCAGCCTGATTTGCTTTTGTGTGTCCTGTCCGGTGTGTGCTGGTCTGTGTGTTCTATGATGTGTGTGATAATGAATATGTTGTGCTTGTTGTGTGTACTGTGTCTTGTGATGTAGTGGCCTTTGATTCTTTTCAGGCAATCTATATCTTCGTTGAAAAGGTTGTGAGTTATATTAACTGATGGTTTTCCTTGCCTTAGATTTGGTGCTTTTGAGCTCGGTCTGGTAGACTTATAGCTCGCTTGTGTCTTGTCTGCAGCTTGGTTAACATACCCAATTCCATTTCTTGAACCCTTGTCCTAGAAAGAAATTGCTGTTTGAATTATTGACACTTCCGGCTCATATATCTACTGGATCTAACAAATTTCACTTTATGAATTTGCCTTATCCAGTAACAATTCGGTTCCATTTTGAGTGCTTTCATTGATATTGAAGCCAAGACCGGTGATATCACCAACGTCTCTCTGCGTGATATCCCTGAAATAATCTTGTGCAGTATGGCTTTTAATGTTGATTATGAGGTTAATATGGTGTTATTATTATTGTGTGATTGGAAAATGTATGGTCATGTGGTGGGCATGATCTGGTTATACATTTCAGGGTACATGTGATGCATTGTGGGGAATTGTATAAATTTGGCATGGTACATTGGGCTTTATTCTAGTGATATAGAAAAAGCATGTTTAATTGTTATTATGGTGCATTTTGTTGTTAAATGCTTTAAAATATCAAGTGGTGATATATTTAATACATCATGCTAAATACTTGGACATCATGTGTTGGGACACCCATACCACCCCTTACTTATCCCTCACTCCCCACCACTCATTTACATATCTCCCTCTCTCTCAACTTTCTCTCCCCAAAAACCCTCTCTTTATCGCCTAGCAAGGAGGAGAAGGGAGAAGGAATTTCAAAACTTGTAATCTTGATTCTTGCTAGGAATTCGAAGCTCAAGTCGTAAGAAACCTTCCTTGCTATGTGTTGAACATGTTTAGATGAATTTTGGGTTGTGTATTTGGGGAAAATGGATTTGTTTTGTGATGTATTGTTTTTTGTTGGGTTATGGGTTTTTGTTGGTATTGGTGTGTTCTATGTTTGATTTTGATGTTTATGTTGTGTTGGGTTGTAAAGATTTGAGGTTGTATGGATTGAAGGGGATGAAGTGCACAAAAATGGTCATTTTTTCGCATGCACAGACACCAGTGATCGATCGGTGCGGGCAGTAAGATTTAGCGATCGATCGCTAAGTTGGAGCGATCGATCGGTGAGGCTCACTGTTAGTTCCGGATTTTAAAGATGACAAAACGAATCAGAACGGATCGATGGAATTCAGTCTGACCAGATCGATGCTCAAAGGAGATCAAGCTTATATGGTCTATCGCAAAAATCAAAACGGATCGATGAACATCAGCCTGACAAGATCGAAGCTTCAGATTGATCTCAACAATAATCAGATAAGAGCAGACAATGTTGAATAAGCTTTGCTATTCAGTCCGAATCATTAACGGCTATTTATTGAAGCATTTAATGTTGCAATTAATGCTGAAAAAGACCAAGGACTGAAGATTACCATAAAAGGTAAGAAGACAAAGAAGAGCTTACCTGACAGTCGCCGAAAGCATGAACCAGAATAGCAAGTGCCTAAAAGAATAAGACTGTAGCTTATTCAGAGTTTAAGCAGAGTCAAAAGTTGCACGGAAAATGAAATAATATCGTTGGTACAATCAACTATATAAGGATGCAACTAAAGAGCTCAAGAAGACTGACCGATCAATCAAGAAACAAAAAGAAAGCAAAACAGCACAAGCTTACAAGTCCAGATACTCTTGAGCCGAAAGTTTTTCATAAGCACAAGCATATTGTAATATTTGATCATATCAGGATCATTGTGTGCATAGACAAAATTAGTCTATCTTTTGTATTCTTTACTAAGATAGAGAAGTGAGAACCAATTGTAACTGTCAGACAGTGTGTGTCTGAACAGATCGAGAGACTAGGAGTTTCAGTCTGGTAGTAAGGTAAATCCAGCTGAATCGGGTTTGTACAACAGGATTGTAAGAACCCTAGTTCCTTAAGTGCTGATTAAAGGCGTAATAGAGCTAAACATGCATCTGTGATATAAAGTTCGTATTGATGTCATGAGCCGTTAATATTACAGGCCAAATTAAAATTTCCAAAAATGGGTTAATTACATTTCCAATCAATTGAATGTTAATCCTATAGTTTTACACTACTCCTAGAATAGAGACTATACAAAAGAATTAGGCCTGCTATGCCAAGAGTACTCCTCACTAGCTCACCGCATCAACCCGCCTTAGCCCGTCCGTCCCAAAAGTACCTACAGGAACAACCCCAAAACCATGAGCATGTATATAAATCATATTCATAATAATATGATTGAAATTAAAATGCATAAACCGTAAATACACTTCACTTCCTGTATTTAATACATTTCTAAGCTCCCATTGGTTGTCCCTGTATCACAATTATAATCAATGGATTATAATGCCAATAATGTGTGTCATGACATGCATCGATTTCCATGTATACCGTATTCAATTCCCGAGTTTTATTATATCAGTGGCATAATACCCCTCGCGTTAACATGACAGCGGAAATACCCCTCGCTTAGACAATATCAGCGGCACTAATATCCCTCGCTATAAATATGACAGCGGTCGTGTTCTTCGCTTCATATTAGCGGCAAATATTCTCTCATCGCTACGGTATGGCAGCGGCAAGTATTCACATCGCTACGCCACTAGCGGCAAGTATTCTCCATCACTGTAATATAATCCCGGCTCACAATCACATGCAACCAAAATGCATGACTAAACCATGTATGCAATCCATGATGCATAAATAAGACCACATATGCAACCAAAATGCATAATAAATTCCATGTGTGCAACCATAGTGTATAACCAATTCAATACGTAATAATACGTTTTACCGTCCGATGCCCGTACGTCTCACTACGTACCTTAGTTCCAAAACTGGAGATGTCGAGGGACTTTATCTCCTTTGTTGCGTGGCGCTACCTGAGATGGTTCTACACCATTATATGAATCCATATTAGAAGCCAACAAATGAACCATTACCAAAAATATCATCATATAGGACATAATCACAAAATCCACATTTTATGCCTTGCGATCGATCGATTCCCAAGCCCTGATCGATCGCTAAGTTAAACAAAAATGGCATCCAGGTTCTGCCTCTACCGATCGATCGAGACTTTGCATCAATCGATCGGAACTTTTTCTCGATCGATCGGTAAGCTCATTTCATGCCTTGTCCAGGCTCTGCCCTGCTCGATCGATCGAGACATAATTTTCGATCGATCGAGCAGCTCTGTTCCATCGAGAAACTCCATGAATAAGTTTCAACCAACACCTAAACTCATATAATCCCAAGATCAACCACCCAACACAACATCAAACAACCATAACATCATATAAGACTACCTTACCACCCCACAATGATTACAACCAACCAAATAAAACATGATAACATACAAACCCAACTCATCTTTTCCAACCCAAGACTCAAAATCTTACCAACATCAAAGAAAACTTAACAAGGGTGGATCCTTACCCTTTTTGGCTTCAAAGTTTGACAAGAAATTACCACAAAAGGCTTTAGCCAAGGTTTTCTTGCTCCTCCTTGTGTTAGAAACGAAAATGGAGGAAGAGAGGGTTTGGGAAGGGATTCAAAAAGGTGAAAAGGTGTGATGTGAAGTGAAAGAGAGGTGGTGGTATAGACTATATTAAACATGTACCCAACAATGAGCATGATGTATAAAATACCCCAGCATGGTATTTTAAAAGCATTTCACAAAAAGCTCTAAACTTCATTAAATCCATACTTTTCTTATAATTAACCACCAATACAAATAAATCATGATAACACCTCATTTCCTCACATGCTTAACATACATCACCGGGTCACGTATACCATGTGACTAAGCATTTTACCAAGATAATTAATTCCAACACATATATTAGTTATCCCCATAAAAATCACATAAACATAATTAATGCCCAAATTGCATGTAATTATTTTGCGGATATCACAATACTCCCCTACTTATAAGATTTCGCCCCCGAAATCACATGCACTTACCCAAATCAAAACCAAACATAAATCACATACCAGAAAATAACCCCGGGTAGTGCTGCATGCCGCTCCGTCTCCCACGTGGCCTCCTCGACACCTCTGCGATCCCACTGAACCTTGACCATCGGTATCACTTTGTTTCGAAGTTTGCGATCAGCCCTATCCAAAATCCTGACTGGCCGTTCCTCATAGGATACATCAGAATTCAACTGAACCTCAGAAGGCTACAATACATGCGACGGATCCGGCTCATACTTCCGCAACGACGGTGGCAGTGCCAAACGGTAAGCCAAGGTACCGATGCGCTGTAAAATCTCATACGGTCCCACATACCTCGGAGACAATTTACCACGCATACCAAACCGAACCACACCCCTAAAAGGTGAGATCTTCAAAAAGACTCTGTCTCCCAACTGAAACTCCAACGGTCTCCGCCGTTTATTCGCATATGCTGCCTGCCTGTCCTAGGTTGCCTTCATTTTCTGACGGATAACCTTTACCTTATCCTCCATCTCCCGAATCAAATCCGGTCCTCCCACTGCTTTACTGGTCAAGTCATCCCAGTATAACGGCGACCTACAACGCCTACCATACAAAGCTTCAAACGGTGCCATCTGAATACTCTCCTGATAGCTATTGTTGTAAGAAAACTCTACCAAGGCCAAAGAATCTTGCCATGAGGCATCAAAATCCAACACACAAGCTCGTAGCATGTCCTCGAGCGTCTGTATAGTACGCTCAGTTTGACCGTCCATCTGGGGATGATATGCCGTACTCAATCTCACCTCAGTACCCAATCTGACTGAAGACCTCCCCAGAAATGAGACGTAAACCGTGGGTCTCTGTCCGACACAATAGATACTGGAATCCCATGTAGTCTCACTATGTCCCGAACATACAGTTGAGCCATCCTCAAGTACGTGTACGTCATACTGTAGGGAATGAAGTGAGCTACCTTCGTCAGTCTGTCGATGATCACCCAAATAGCATCACAACCCGAAGTAGTCCTCTGCAAGTGGATCACAAAGTCCATAGATATGTGCTCCCACTTCCACTCCGGTATCTCTAAGCTCCTTAGTTCGCCACCGGGTCTCTGCCTCTCTACCTTAACCTGCTGACAGATCAAACACCTCTTGACAAAAGCGATCACATCACGCTTCATCCGCTTGCACCAGAACTTATCGCACAAGTCCTTATACATCTTCCTCCCTCCAGAGTGGATACTGAATCGGCTACTATGAGCTCACTCCAAGATTCCTCTACGCAACTCCGGCGTACGTGGAACTACCCATCGGTTACCAAGTCTCAAAGAGCCATCCTCAGCCACTCTGAACTTTGATGGCTGTCCCTGAAGTGCCAATGATGACCATCTCGGAACCTCATCATCTGTCCTCTGAGCTCTCCTGATATTCTCATAGATATCTGGCTCAGCCAATAAGGTCGATACCCAAACCGGCGATGCGTCCACATCGAAGTCATAGCCCAGATGGCAATAAGAAGTCATCATAGCCGACAAATGCATGACATCCTCAGCAGTATTCTTCACCTTCCGGCTCAAGGCGTCTGCTGTCAAATTGGCTTTCCCCGGATGGTACTCTATTTCACAGTCATAGTCTTTTAGTAGATCCATCCATCTCCTCTGACGCATATTCAATTTCGCCTGAGTGAACAAGAACTTCAGGCTCTTATGATCCGTATATATGGTAAATGATGTACCATACAGATAATGCCTCCAAATCTTCAGGGCAAAGATAATAGCCGCCAATTCCAAATCGTGGACTGGGTACCTAGCCTCATGTGGCTTCAACTGCCTCGATGCATAAGCTACCACATGCTTATCTTGCATCAATACACACCCCAAGCCCTGTAGTGATGCGTCGGTATATAGGACAAACCTTTTGTTCTATGAGGGAATCACCAATACCGGTGCCGTCGTCAATCGGTGCTTCAACTCTTGGAAGCTCTCCTCGCAAGCCTCTGACCAAAAGAAGGGTACTCCCTTTTGGGTCAACTGCGTCAGTGGCTTAGCAATCTTAGAAAATCCCTCGACAAAGCGTCGGTAATAACCATCCAGACCAAGAAAACTTTGTATCTCGGCACAGAAGTGGGTGCAACCCACTCCATCACAGCCTCAATCTTCCTGGGGTCCACTGGAATCCCACTGCTAGATATGACATGCCCCAGAAATACTACACTGCTCAACCAAAACTCACACTTGCTGAGCTTGGCATATAACTGGTGATCTCTGAGGATCTGGAGCACTGTCCTCAAGTGTTTCACGTGCTCTTCCTCGCTCCGGGAGTAGATGAGTATATCGTCAATAAACACAATGACGAACTGATCCAGATAGGGTTGGAACACCCGATTCATCAAACTCATGAAGACAGTCGGGGCGTTCGTCACACCGAACGGCATCACTAAGAACTCGTAGTGCCCATACCGAGTCCGAAATGCTGTCTTTCATACATCCTCCTCCCTTACCCGTATCTGGTGGTACCCGGATCTCAAATCAATCTTGCTATACAGCTTCGTACCTTGCAACTGGTCAAATAAATCATCAATCCTAACGGGAGAGGATACTTGTTCTTTACCATGGCCTTATTCAATTGCATGTAGTCGATGCACAAACGCATCGAACCATCCTTCTTCTTCACAAAAAGAACCGGTGCGCCCCAAGGCGATACGCTAGGGCGTATATATCCTTCATCAAGGAGCTCCTGCAACTGTTCCTTTAGTTCTCTTAACTCTACCGGTGCTATCCGGTAAGGGGCACGAGAAATAGCGGATGTCCCCGGTAACAACTCAATCCCAAATTCGACTTCCCTTGCCGGTGGAAATCCGGGAATCTCTTCCGGGAACACATCAGCAAACTCCGCTACCACTGGCACATCCTCAATCCTCAACTCTTTACCCTTTCCCGACGTGTCCACGGCATAGATGAGGTAGCCCGTGCGTCCACGTTCCAACAATTGGGACATTTTGATTGCCGAAATCAACGGAATCTTCGCACGAGACCCGTTGCCATAGAAAATCCACTGAACACCCAAATGAGATCTGAACCGGACTGTCCTCTGCCGACAATCTACCACTGCCTGATATCTGTTCAGAATGTCAATACCCACAATGCAATCAAAGTCTGACATCCCCAATACAATCAAATCTGCATTTATCTCATTGCCCTCAAAATAAATGAGGCAGTCCATCAGAAACTGATCCGCAACAACTTTCTTTCCGGTGGGTGTCGAGACCAATAGAGACGTGCACATATGATGTCTTGCCACAAAATCCGGAGACACAAAGGAGTGCGAAGCACCTGTGTCTATCAAAATAAAGGCGGAATATGTAAATAGAAGACACGTACCAGCTATCAGCTCCTATGGAGCTGTATCGGCCTGCTCCCTGGTCAATGCATAAACCTGTCCCTGAGGTGGCCCCATCGCCTGTCCTCCCATCTATTGAGGCACCATCTGTGATGACCAGAGATTAGGGATGTTAATCCCGGAGTGTTAATAACCCCTAAAGTTGTTTTACGTGGCGACTTGGAGTTTAATCGCGGTGTTGGGCCTTCTGGGCTCATTTATTTGGGTAGTTGGGATTGTTGGATCCCGAGGTTCAGATTGTATTCTCATTACGGTGAAAAATCTAAGAGTTGGGTTTTTAGTGTGACTCGGAATCTCGGGTGCTTGGTGTGGGCACCAGTAGGGGGTTTTGGAGTTAGAGAGAGAATTTTTGGAAAAAGATGATTTTTAATGAATCATGATGTATTTGTAGGGCTATTAGTATTTCGGGGTATTTTTGCTATAAATACCAGTTGAACACGAGATTTTAATTATCGGAACCATTTTTCCTCACCTTGTTTCTCTCTCCTCGCCCGCGCGCCATTCCCGATCCCCTTTGACCCCCGCCGCTTCCAGGCGTGCGCCCGCCGCCGTCCGGCCGCCGTTCGGCACGTCCGACCCACCGGTGGCTTTGTCTCGTCCAGGCGCACCTTCCCATACCATCAATTTGAAGTTTCGTCGAGAATCGCGTTCGGATTTGCCAGAAAGGCGTAGGGTTCGAAACTGGAATTCGTCCGATTTTGGGGCTCGATTTTTGGTACGTTTTTGGGGCTTTTCTTCCGATGTTTTTGGGGCGTTTTTGAGCTGATGTTGAGTCAAAAATTTCAAACTTTAATGGTTCGAAAATTTGTTGCTTAATGGTTCGAATTTTATCACTGCTTGCGTGATGTTAGGGCTCGATTTTAGGGGTTTATGTTCGATTTTGGGGGTTTTTGGCAAGGGGTGATGATTCTTGCTATTGATCGATAAATTCATGTTTTAGATGAATTATGGTGATTATTTGAGTTCGAATTGTTATGATAGGGTTCGAATTATTGAAGGTGTTCTTGAGCAATTTTTTGATAATGGTTGATTGTCGTGTGTTGACAATATTTTTGAGGGTTATGGGTGTGCTTGAGCATGGGTTGCATGTTCGTAAAAATTGTGAATTATTTATCGTGTTAGCACATCGTTCCTCGGGGCATGGAACTCGAGCAAGGTTTGGCTCGGACTTCGGAGATTTAAGGTACGTGCGACGTACGAGCATTACTTTATATAAGAGCATTTGTGAAATGCATAATGTATTTTAATTTCATTAGATGGTTGTGGGTATGGCTATATATATATGTGTTGATATGACTATGGAATGACCTAGTCTTGACATCGCCGCCACAAGCGTGCGTGATACTAGAAGTAGTATGACCTTATAAGGGATAAGGGGTACTGGGTTTATATGACTATTGTAGGGCATTTGAGATGCCTGAGAATGATCGTGGAATCATGTATTCATTATAAGACATGTGAGATGTCTAAGTGAAATGGAGAATTGGTAAAATAAATGCTAGGCATTTGAGCTATCTGTGATTGGTAGCAAAGTTGAAAATCAGTATTAGATATCGAGATATCTATATTTGTATGTATAATGAATTTGGAATCATTAATTATTGATACTTGAGAATCAGGCATGCTATGAGTTAAATCAATGTGTCGATTTACTGATTTTTGAGATTTGATGAGTTTGATGATTGTGAGAACATGGACAGTACACGGAATCCCGGATGAGGACATTGCCATCCAAGGAGTATCATTTAAAATTCATTAGTATTTACTTGTGTTGTAAATTATGAATTTCATTATTGTGATTATGGGATTTTGTGTATTGGTATGCTCACCCCGTTGGGGGCTGTCTCTGTTGGGGCAGGTGAACAGGTACATCGATGGCTTTGGAGATGAGCTCGAGCTGTTGATTGGATGTACTCCTAGGATCGTGCTACCAGAGCTTGATGGAGCACGGTATCGTATAGGGTACTCATATACACCTGAGGGTTATATACATATTCATGATGCTCGCATGTGAGCACGATTATACTTGTATATGGGTTGTATATAAAGGCATGAGCCTTTCTCTCTTTCATTCTATGTTGCATGCAATTAGTGGTAGAATTGCTAAATGATTTGAGAGCCATTAGTGTATTATGTGGGTGTTGAAACCCACTTTTGTCGTCTTATGTGTGGTGTCTTCCCTGGCTGGGAATTTACTTTGTGTTCTGTTTTCTATTGAGTATGGTGTATTCCCTGGCCGGGAATTATGTTATGTGTTGTGCTTCCATTTCGGGATAGCTCTATTTATGGGGAGACTCTGCCCAAATTTTTTATAAAAGTCCACAATGTAAAAAGTGGTGTAAAGGGGATGGTAATGGGCGAACTCTATGAGTCTATTTGTTGTTAGGATGATGATCTTATAACATGGCATATTAAGGAAAATTTTGTGATTGCCAATCAATGGTAAATCATCATCTGAGTTTCCCGATTGACTTTTATCGAAAGCATGTGCCACACATAGTGGTTAATACACTAACCAAGGGTTAAGGGCTATGGGGTCATTACATTAGTGGTATCAGAGCATTGGTTAGCTCTTTGGGGCTGTTAAGGGCCTAGGAAGTTATTGATAGCACATATTTATGCATGATGGCATTAATGTTGTATGACACAACTAGTTGTTTATGTGCTTTTATGATATGAAAAGTGGTGCTGCTAATCATTGTGGTTGCAGGAATCGTGTAGAATGTGACGGGATGGCATTAATGGTGATGTCTGGTCCTTCATGTATTATGTGTTAAGGGATCTGATTTTGTAGGAAAATCAGGAAAGGTGAGACGTACGGGCTTCGGACGGTAAAACGTGTTACACCTTTGATTATGTATATCGTGGATAGTGAACCCTTACCTTACATGTGATGATATATGTGTCATGATAGTGATATATTGTGATAATGGAACCAAATGTTGTGTTTGATTATTGTGGTAGAATTGATGAATGTTCCGGTAGCCTTTATCTCCGAGCGAGGGAGGTACTTGCCGCTGTCATGTCTAAGCGAGGTATCATGCAGCTGTCATTGTCGAAGCGAGGGGTCCTAAAATTCCGCTGTTGTATTGGGACCGAAACAGTCACAATTCTAGTGATTAATATGGAATATTGTGGTTATAACTGGAACGTGATATCGATCATTATATTGTGAACTGTGGTATTAACCTGGATGCAGGTACATGGTGCTAGTGGAAGTTCCGGTAGTTGTTATATTCGAGCGAGGGAGGTACTTGCCGCTGTCATATGAAGCGATGGTAATATGATATTTGCCGCTGTCATGTCTAAGCGAGGTAACATGCCGCTGTCATTGTCGAAGCGAGGGATATCATATGATGCCGCTATATGTCGAAGCGAGGGGTCCTAAAATTCCGCTGCTATAACAAGACCGGAACAACCACATTATCTATATTGATAGCGATGGTTCATTCCGCTATATTGATTGGCGATGGTTCATTCCGCCAGATGTATTGATAGCGATGGTTCATTTCGCTATATTGATTGGCGATGGTTCATGCCGCCGGATATATTGATAGCGATGGTTCATTCCGATATATTGATTGGCGATGGTTCATTCCACCAGATGTATTGATAGCGATGGTTCATTCCGCTATATTGATTGGCGATGGTTCATTCCGCCAGATGTATTGATAGCGATGGTTCATTCCGCTATATTGATTGGCGATGGTTCTTGCCGCCGGATATATTGATAGCGATGTCTCATTCCGCTATTCTATTGGCGATGGTTTATGCCGTCGGGTATTGATAGCGATGTCTCATTCCGCTATTCTATTGGCAATGACCTATGCCGCTGGGTATTCATAGCGATGGTACATTCCGCTACATCTATGGTGATGGTTCATGCCGCCAGATGTCTATAGCGAAGTTTTATGCCGCTGACTCTATGACGAGGGATTATGCCCCTGATTCTATAGCGACGGGTTATGCCGCTATGCACATGACGCTGGATTACGCCACCTACGAGCGATGGGTGCTGATTGCGTACCACTGTTGGATGACGGAGACAGGTATGCCGCTATATTGTTAGCAATGAGGTATGGCATATTACTGTTTATTTAGCACTATTGTGGATATCATGTGTTGATTTACTTATGTTGTCATGTGTTTGACGATGAGATTATAGACGTCGTGTATCGACATATACCGTTACGAGTCGACAATATTGTTTCAAAGCCATATGTTGACAGGTACCGTCACGGGATGACAATGACATAGTGGATGTTCTATGTAGACGTGTAGCGTCGTTTTGATGGTTAATACATTTATGTTATGTATTTGGTTGTATAGTTTGAGTGCCGATGGTGAGCACATGATAGAGTCTGGGTCACTAGTTGACGAGACCTTTTTGCCGAGCAGGTTTGCTCGGTGGAGTATTGGATGTATTGTATCGGTAATGTACCACATCATGTTATAGAGTAAATTTTTGTCGAGCAATGATACCCTTGGGTATGCTCGTTGGTTTGGCTAGGGCCAAGTGATTGGTGGTAAGAGTAGTCATTGAGGAAACTACTCGCTTGTGTTGTGATGTAGGGTAGACATGGTTGCACCCACCCTGAGGGTGTGGGATAAATCTTATTGGATTATGATTGCATCATAAGTGAGCAAGGACACCGGGTTGTCCATTGTGCTTGGTATTTTAGAGATATGCTGGGCGATGACCCATTACTCTAATGGTTTGTACGGTATGGCATACCAAGATATGGAACATATGGTTTGTCGGTGGGCTTGATATGAGCCTATGGAGACAGCGCTTTGCTAGCCAGATATTGGGGGAAAGATATAGTGTGCTTGTTGGAGCCATGATACTACACGTTGGAACCGAGTTGGTGAATCGTATGATGATATGATGAAGAATTTTGGCAGGCTTTTGATTGTCCCTTTGTAGCATGATGTTCGAGGCATGTGACACCCCATGAGAACGTCTATACGTCTATTGTTTTGAGGGACTTGTCTGGGACAGCTCATAATGTTGGAGTACCAACAAGAGAGTCATCAAGTCGTCGTTGACTCGATCTGGGGAATCCGTGTACTTGGGATGCAATGGGTGTTATTGTATCCAGTTTTTCCGAACGGTGGTTCGAGACTAGTGGATCTCGAGTTCGATAGCACTTCCCTTGTGGGGAAGGAGGTAGTATTATACCTATTTGGGAATCTTTGAAGGATTCGGTAAGTTGGTACGTGTGGTGTTGAATTTGGGAATCACGTCGTGTTATTGATCGTCGATTTTCATTCTCCACTGCATGGGAATGACTCAGAATTGACAGTTGTGTTTGGGGCTTAGGGGTATGTTGGAGATACCCAAGCCAAGTGCATTGAGTATGCATGTGATGCTAGTTTTTGATTTCCTTTTTGTCAAGCATAGAGTTATGCTACTTTTGGATGGTTAAATCTCTGATGAGAGATATTGAACACCTTGAGATTGGGAATCTCCATGGCACGATAAATTATGAGAAACAATCGTGAAGTTAGTTGACTCCCTTTGAGGAGGGATTATCTTGTGTGGGTTGAGGTGTTCCCTTGTTGGTGTTTTCCTTCTAGTTATGCGATAGCCTTCCCGAGTTTGGATTGTTAAATCCTAGGATTATCAAGGGATGGCAAGAATTCGGATTTATTGGGTGTCGCTGTCGACACAAGCGTTGAGGATGCAATGGGTTTATTGCATGTCCTTTCAGAATTTGAACTCTGTGGAGTCTTGATGGTTTATTTATGATCAGGATGTGATCCTTGGAATACCCGAAGGTGGACATCTTGTGAGATGTCTTTTGTGTGAATCTGTGGCCGTGAGTTGCCCAAATTGAGTTGCAATGATGCGACTGCTCATTTGATGGAGGAGGTTTGGAAGTGGAGACCAGGTTCGGTATGTGTACATTGTGGTATACTAGTATTTTCCTCGTAATGATGTGTATTAGACATCGTGAGTCATAATAAAGATGTCATTGGATGATATCTACAATGGAATCGGCAGCGATTCGAATCCTTGCAGTTTCAGTTGACTAACTGCTTTTGGATTGTTAGCGTTGAGTTGTGCTGACGCTCTTTGACGTTATGATGGATTTGGAAGTCTATTCCATTCCAGAGTTTGACACGAGGTCAACGTTCTCACGGTTGAGGTGTCATTCAGGATGCGTTCTTACTAGTTGTATTAGAACTAAGGATGACTGTCCGATCTACGGTCGTAAGTATTGGTTGTTTTGCAGTCATGAGGGACTGACTTCTGGGATGAACCGCATCGAGGTACGTTTTGCCTCTTGGGTGATATGTTGGTTTTGGTATGTCGCTCTGTTTCAGAGTTTGATGTGAGGTAAGTATCCTCGCGTTTATTAAGACGATCCTAATATGGTCAAGGGTCGAGGTTATGGCTTCATGTTGTTGTGTAGCCCGGGTGTTACGTGATACACCGGTGCTAATTTCGAGGACGAAATTCTTTTAGTGGGGGATATTGTGATGACCAAAGATTAGGGATGTTAATCCCGGAGTATCTTCCCATACCATCAATTTGAAATTTCGTCGAGAATCGCGTTCGGATTTGCCAGAAAGGCGTAGGGTTCGAAACTGGAATTCGTCCGATTTTGGGGCTCGATTTTTGGTACGTTTTTGGGGCTTTTCTTCCGATGTTTTTGGGGCGTTTTTGAGCTGATGTTGAGTCGAAAATTTCAGACTTTAATGGTTCGAAAATTTGTTGCTTAATGGTTCGAATTTCATCACTGCTTGCGTGATGTTAGGGCTCGATTTTAGGGGTTTATGTTCGATTTTGGGGGTTTTTGGCAAGGGGTGATGATTCTTGCTATTGATCGATAAATTCATATGGTGATTATTTGAGTTCGAATTGTTATGATAGGGTTCGAATTATTGAAGGTGTTCTTGAGCAATTTTTTGATAATGGTTGATTGTCGTGTGTTGACAATATTTTTGAGGGTTATGGGTGTGCTTGAGCATGGGTTGCATGTTCGTAAATAATTGTGAATTATTTATCGTGTTAGCACATCGTTCCTCGGGGCATGGAACTCGAGCAAGGTTTGGCTCGGACTTCGGAGATTTAAGGTACGTGCGACGCACGAGCATTACTTTATATAAGAGCATTTGTGAAATGCATAATGTATTTTAATTGCATTAGATGGTTGTGGGTATGGCTATATATATATGTGTTGATATGACTATGGAACGACCTAGTCTTGACATCGCCGCCACAAGCGTGCGTGATACTAGAAGTAGTATGACCTTATAAGGGATAAGGGGTACTGGGTTTATATGACTATTGTAGGGCATTTGAGATGCCTGAGAATGATCGTGGAATCATGTATTCATTATAAGACATGTTAGCTGTCTAAGTGAAATGGAGAATTGGTAAAATAAATGCTAGGCATTTGAGCTATCTGTGATTGGTAGCAAAGTTGAAAATCAGTATTAGATATCGAGATATCTATATTTGTATGTATAATGAATTTGGAATCATTAATTATTGATACTTGAGAATCAGGCATGCTATGAGTTAAATCAATGTGTTGATTTACTGATTTTTGAGATTTGATGAGTTTGATGATTGTGAGAACAGGGACAGTACACGGAATCCCGGATGAGGACGTTGCCATCCAGGAAGTATCATTTAAAATTCATTAGTATTTACTTGTGTTGTAAATTATGAATTTCATTATTGTGATTATGGGATTTTGTGTATTGGTATGCTCACCCCGTTGGGGGCTGTCTCTGCTGGGGCAGGTGAACAGGTACATCGATGGCTTTGGAGATGAGCTCGAGCTGTTGATTGGATGTACTCCTAGGATCGTGCTACCAGAGCTTGATGGAGCACGGTATCGTATAGGGTACTCATATACACCTGAGGGTTATATACATATTCATGATGCTCGCATGTGAGCACGATTATACTTGTATATGGGTTGTATATAAAGGCATGAGCCTTTCTCTCTTTCATTCTATGTTGCATGCAATTAGTGGCAGACTTGCTAAATGATTTGAGAGCCATTAGTGTATTATGTGGGTGTTGAAACCCACTTTTGTCGTCTTATGTGTGGTGTCTTCCCTGGCTGGGAATTTACTTTGTGTTCTGTTTTCTGTTGAGTATGGTGTATTCCCTGGCCGGGAATTATGTTATGTGTTGTGCTTCCATTTCGGGATAGCTCTATTTATGGGGAGACTCTGTCCAATTTTTTTATAAAAGTCCACAATGTAAAAAGTGGTGTAAAGGGGATGGTAATGGGCGAACTCTATGAGTCTATTTGTTGTTAGGATGATGATCTTATAACATGGCATATTAAGGAAAATTTTGTGATTGCCAATCAATGGTAAATCATCATCTGAGTTTCCCGATTGACTTTTATCGAAAGCATGTGCCACACATAGTGGTTAATACACTAACCAAGGGTTAAGGGCTATGGGGTCCTTACACCATCGGTGGCCTCTGCTGTACTGTCCCGGTAGAAAACCTCCCTCTGCCTCCTCTGAGATCTACCTGACCATCACCACTCTGACAGAACCGAGATATGTGGCCCATCTTGCCACATTTATAACAAGCCGTACAGTCTCGCATATGATGTGGTCCTCCACAAAAGTGACACTTCACCACTCCACTCCTACTCACTTGAGTCTGCCCTCTGTTGCTAGGCGCACCACCCCTTCGGTTATCCATTCGCCTCCCACCAAACCGAGAAGATGAGGAAGAAGCCCCACGAGGTTTAAATGATTCTCCTCGTGGCCTCAGATTATTGGATAATGGCCTCAGCGGTGGGACTTGTGGGGGTGCAACATCCGGGTAAGCACTGACTCCAATCTCCGCTAGTTCCTCTCTAGTGAGAGCATCATCAAAAGAAGTGGGGTTGTTAGAAATAACCCGATCAAATATTTCCGGTCGTAGACCCTTCAAAAAGTGCCTCATCTTGGCATTCCCATTTGTAGCGATGTGTGGCACATACCTCAATAGTGATGAGTAGTGCATGGCATAGTCCAAAACTGTCAGGCTCCCTTGCTTCAGATTTGTAAATTCGTCCTCCTTAGTTTGGCTAGCCGCAGCAGAGAAGTATCAGTTTAGAAACCGAGTTCTGAATAAAGTCCAGTCAATTACCATGCCTTGGGCCCTCAATTCCATCACAGTCGTCTTCCACCACATATAAGACTTCTTTGCCAGCTGGAATTCTGCCAGTCTTAACCAAGCCATCCTAGCACACGGCGCAAACACGAATATCTGTTCCAATCTCTCCAGCCACTCCTCGGCCTCTTCCCATGTTTCTGTTCCCTCAAACATGGGCGGGTGGAAAGTTAGGAACTGATTCAAACTAAGCTCCCCTGGTAAAAGCAACTGAGCTACCGGCTCCATGCCCACAGCAGGTGGAGGTAAAGGATTTGTCTGACCAATGCTAGCGTTCACGCTTCCAACATCACCCACCCCTTCATTGAGGTTCTCCACATTCATATCCGCCATGCTATAATACAAAGGTTAACAACAATTCCAAACAATATATATGTTATGCCATTTAGACAACGTGAACGATAATAAGCATGTTAGTATAACAATTCATACACTAATATGAATCACATGCATAAATATGCCCAAATATAAACACCCAGCCAACCATGCTAAGGCTACCCTTCACTCATTCTCGGGTTCTCTAACCACTGCTCTGATACCACTAATGTAAGGACCCTAGTTCCTTAAGTGCGGATTGAAGGCATAATAGAGCTAAACATGCATCTAATGATATAAAGTTCGTATTGATGTCATGAGCCGTTAAGATTACAGGCCAAATTAAAATTTCCAGAAAGGGGTTAATTACATTCCCAATCAATTGAATGTTAATCCTATAGTTTTACACTACTCCTAGAGTAGAGACTATACAAAAGAATTAGGCCTGTTATGCCAAGAGTACTCCTCACTAGCTCACCGCATCAACCCGCCTTAGCCTGTCCGTCCCAAAAGTACCTACAGGAACAACCCCAAAACCATGAGCATGTATATAAATCATATTCACAATAATATGATTGAAATTAAAATGCATAAACCGTAAATACACTTCACTTCCTGTATTTAATACATTTCTAAGCTCCCATTGGTTGTCCCTGTATCACAATTATAATCAATGGATTATAATGCCAATAATGTGTGTCATGACATGCACCGATTTCCATGTATACCGTATTCAATTCGCGAGTTTTATTATATCAGTGGCATAATACCCCTCGCGTTAACATGACAGCGGAAATACCCCTCGCTTAGACAATACCAGCGGCACTAATATCCCTCGCTATAAATATGACATCGGTCGTGTTCTTCGCTTCATATTAGCGGCAAATATTCTCTCATCGCTACGGTATGACAGCGGCAAGTATTCACATCGCTACGCCACTAGCGGCAAGTATTCTCCATCACGATAATATAATCCCGGCTCACGATCACATGCAACCAAAATGCATGACTGTAAGGACCCTAGTTCCTTAAGTGCGGATTAAAGGCGTAAATAAAATTTCCATGCATAAACAGAGTATAAAGATTGTGCTGATGCCCTGAGCTATTAAATTACAGTGCCAAACTAAAGTTCCAAAAGGGATTAATTACATTCCCAATCAATGAATGTTAATCCTATAGCTTTACACTACTCCTAGAGTAGATACTATACAAAAGAATCAAGCCTGCTACCAAGAGCACTCCTCACTAGCTCACCGCATCAACCCGCCTTAGCCCGTCCGCCCAAAAGTACCTACAGGAACAACCCCAAACCATGAGCATGTATATAAATCATATCCACAATAATATGATCATAATTCAATGCGTAAACCGTAAATGCAATTCACTTCCTGTATTTAACACATTTAAAAGCTCCTTTAGTTGTCCCTATATCACAATAATAATCAAAGGATTATAATGCCAATATGCATGTCATGACATGTATCCATTCCGTGTATGCCAATGGCCAATTTCCAGTCTTATTATATCAGTGGCATAATACCCCTCGCGTTAACATGACAGCGGAAATACCCCTCGCTTAGACAATACCAGCGGCACTAATATCCCTCGCTATAAATATGACAGCGGTCGTGTTCTTCGCTTCATATTAGCGGCAAATATTCTCTCATCGCTACGGTATGACAGCGGCAAGTATTCACATCGCTACGCCACTGGCGGCAAGTATTCTCCATCACTGGAATATAAATCCCGACTCATAATCATATGCAACAATGCATCCAATATACACATGCAACCAAAATGCATGACCAAACCATGTATGCAATCCATGATGCATAAACAAGACCCCATATGCAACCACAATGCATAATCAATTCCATGTGTGCAACCGTAATGCATAACCAATTCAAAGCGTAATAAATACGTTTTACCGTCCGATACCCGTACGTCTCACTACGTACCTTAGTTCCAAAAGTGGAGATGTCATGGGACTTTATCTCCTTTGATGTGTGGCTACCTGGGATGGTTCTACACAATCACATGAATCCATATTAGAAGCCAATAAATGAACCATTACCAAAAACATCATCATTTAGAACAAAATCCCAAAACCCACATTTTTTTAGCCTTGCGATCGTTCGGTCCCCAGCCTCGATCGATCGTTAATGTTCAACAAAAAATATTTTGGTTCTGCCTCTGCCGATCGATCGAGACATTCTCTCGATCGATCGAAATTTCAAACATCGATCGATCGGAATATTTTCCCGATCGATCGGTGAGCTCGATACAAGCCTTGGCCAGGCTCTGTCCCGCTCGATCGATCGGACCCAGATTTCGATTGATCGAGAAGCCCTGTTCTTGCGAGAAATTCCAAGTATGAGCTTCCTACAACACTTAAACTCAAACACCACCAAGATAAACCACCCAACACAACATTAAACCACAAAACAACCTTAAAATACATCCCCCAAGCATAAACAACATGTTGGACCAAGATCCACCCTCATAACCCCAAAAACAAGCTACAAGCCCAACCAAAACTCAACAAAACTTTACCATAATGAAAGCTTACCACTTGAGCTTCAAGTTTTCAGCAAAAACTCACAAAAAGACTCCCTTTTCAAAGCTTTCTCCTCTCCTCTTGTTTCAGAAACGAAAATGGGAGTTCTTAGGTGAAAGGATGGGGTTTTGGGGACAAAAGCTGATAGAGAGGGGGTGATGGGATATAAAGTGGTATGCAAGTGGTCCTTACCATCTTTGGGGTTAAATGTGTATCATAATATAAGCATGATTTATAAAACACCCCAACATGATATTTTAAAAGCATTTTACTACAATGCATCAAAATCACCATTAAAAAAAAATGCTTTACCAAAATTACAAACCAACACATTTAAACCATTATAACACCCAAACACCCAACATGTATAACATGCACCCTGAAATGCTCTACTGGGTCACGCCTACCATGTGACAAGCATTTCACCGAGATAATTAGTCCCAACACATAATCTAATTATCACCATAAGATCACATAAACATAATTAATGCCCAAATTGCAATTAATTATTTTGGGGATATCACAATACTCCCTACTTATAAGATTTCGCCCTCGAAATTGCATGCACTTACCCAAAACGAAACTAAACATAAATCACATACCAGAGAATAGTTCCGGGTAGTGCCGCACCATATGCTGCTCCGTCTCCCACGTGGCCTCATCGACACCCCTGCGAGCCCACTGTACCTTTACCATTGGTATCACTTTGTTCCGAAGCCTGCGATCAGCCCTATCCAGAATCCTGACTGGCCGTTCCTCATAGGATATATCAGAATCTAACCGAACCTCAGAAGGATGCAATACATGCGACGGATCCGGCTCATACTTCCGCAGCATAGATACATGAAACACGTCGTGAATACCAGACAACGACGGTGGCAGTGCCAAACGGTAAGCCAAGGTACCGATGCGTTGTAAAATCTCATACGGTCCCACATACCTCGGAGACAATTTACCACGCATACCAAACCGAACTACACCCCTGAAAGGTGAAATCTTCAAAAAGACCTTGTCTCCTAATTGAAACTCCAATGGTCTCCGCCATTTGTTCGCATAGGCTGCATGTCTGTCCTGGGCTGCCTTCATTTTCTGACGGATAACCTTTATCTTATCCTCCATTTCCCGAATCAGTTTGGGTCCTCTCACTGCCTTACTGGTCAAGTCATCCCAGTATAATGGCGACCTACAACGCCTACCATACAACGCCTCAAACGGTGCCATCTAAATACTCGCCTGATAGCTGTTGTTGAACTCTACCAAGGCCAAAGAATCTTGCCATGAGGCGTCAAACTCCAACACACAAGCTCGCAGCATGTCTTCGAGCGTCTGTATAGTACGCTCTGTCTGACCATCCGTCTGGGGGTGATATGCCGTACTCAATCTCACCTCAGTACCCAATGCTGACTGAAGACCTCCCCAGAAATGAGATGTGAACCGCGGATCTCTGTCAGACACAATAGACATTGGAATCCCATGTAGTCTCACTATGTCCCGGACATACAGTTGAGCCATCCTCAAGTATGTGTACGTCATACAGTAGGGGATGAAGTGAGCTACCTTTGTCAGCCTGTCAATGATCACCCAAATGGCATCACAACCCGAAGTAGTCCTCGGCAAGTGGGTCACAAAGTACATAGATATATGCTCCCACTTCCACTCCGGTATCTCTAAGCTCCTTAGCTCGCCACCGGGTCTCTGCCTCTCTGCCTTAACCTGTTGGCAGATCAAACACCTCTTGTCAAATGAGATCACATCACGTTTCATCCGCTTCCACCAGAACTGATCACACAAGTCCTTATACATTTTCCTCCCTCCAGGGTGGATACTGAATCGGCTATTGTGAGCTCGCTCTAAGATTCCTCTACGCAACTCCGGCGTACATGGAACTACCCATCGGTTACCAAGTCTCAAAGAACCATCCTCAGCCACTCTAAACTTTGATGGCTGCTCCTGAATTGCCAATGACGACCATCTCTGAATCTCATCATCTGTCCTCTGAGCTCTCCTGATATTCTCATAGATATCTGGCTCAGCCAATAAGGTCGATACATGCACAGGCGATGTATCTACTTCGAAGTCATAGCGGGAATAAGCACATAGACCATATATGGAGGGAAGAATTCAAATTTAATAAATAAAACAAAAATGAAACAAAAAAAAATTAGAAAGGAAAGAACGAAAAGAAAATCAGACAACAAACACACACACACATGTTGCAAGCTGAAATGAATGATCATTTGTTATTATAACACAAATCATAAGACACAAACATAGAAACCATCAGCCATCTATTCTCCTTCATTTTTATTCATTTTTGTCCTCAAAATCCATCAAAGTCCTTCTAAAACAAACGAAAACACACATGAAATCAATGATTTGGAATGAGGAAATTCTAGAAATTCAAAGTTTGAGCAAGAAGAGGCAAGAACAAGAAGAGGTACATCAAAACAACATTGTTCAGTAAGAATCTGCAAGCATGTGACGATTTTGGTAGATGATTTGGCTTCAAATCTTGAAACTTATGAAGGTAAACATGTATTCATCGATTTTAATAATTGAGTTGCATTGTGCAATTACATTGGAATTTATGTTGAAATCTTGTTGTAAGATGCATTCAATCCTATGCAATGCAATGTATTCACCGAATTTCTGGGATTAATGTGTTTCGAATTTGGGATAATGGTCTGAATAAAAGCTATAGTGTTATGGGTTAGCTTTAATTTGGCATTAGAATAACCTAATATGGAGTTGCGATCCAAAAGTAATGCTAGTGTTACTAAAATGTGTACATTCTGGAATCTGTGTGTCGCGATTGCAGAAACCCGAACGTATTTGCTAAATTTATGCCTTAAGATGAGTGATCTAGCTTAAACACTTAAAAGAAGATTTGTAGTATATAAAGTTATCTTGCATTTTCACTAGAATCAAGTAATTCGGTTTTATATGAAAAGTTATGAATTTTCTGGCAAAAGATGTCAAGCTGGAAATGACAGCAACCATGTTCTGCATATGAGGTTTGTTTCGATCTACTTGG
This sequence comes from Haberlea rhodopensis, assembly GCA_907163345.1. Taxonomy (NCBI): domain Eukaryota; kingdom Viridiplantae; phylum Streptophyta; class Magnoliopsida; order Lamiales; family Gesneriaceae; genus Haberlea; species Haberlea rhodopensis. The sequence goes on along the minus strand of CAJQUN010000001.1, from coordinate 22,499,413 downwards.
GCTTAAGTAAATGAACGAATTTGGGAAAGTGTTGAACATTTGGAATGTCCTATTTTGAATTAGCTTTCAAATTAAACTAGAATTATGTAATTTGATAAGTATTGAAGAAGTTATGGGTCAATTAGTCAAGGTACCAGCTGGAATTTCAGAATATGGTATAGATCTAATGTATGGATGATTAGATTTATATTTATGAAGCCTTTAAACAATTTTATGATATATTTGAGGTTTAAATGATTAGGTCTTTGATTGGGACACCAATCCCAATTTGAGGAACGCGGAGTTATTGTATATATTAGCCTGGTTTGAGGTACATGAGATCGGTTCTATCACGATGTCTGGTAAATACGTGTGATGATCCCGGTGTATGATTTATTTGTTATTACGTGACTTACATGTTGAGATGCATTTACCAGTTGGGTATCGATATGCAAAATAAAATAACATGATATTTTGTTAACACGCAAAGATTCAGTCAGTCGCATCAATACCACTCGACATATCATTTTGATCACATCGTTTCTATGATACCTACATGATTCTTTGTTGGGATCTATGGTATGATGTTGTGGGGATGCTTGGGCACACCTTGGCTCAATTTAGGTAGCAATTGTAGCTACGAATGTGTCGCCATCGCCCAGACATGAGGGCGTTTGGGCACCTAGCACGGCTCGATGGGGCGTCGAGTGTGTCACCATCTCCTCAGAGCTCGAGCACTATGTTGTTGATGATATCATTCATTTGATTCCTGATATCTTGAGATTATTATAACCGTACACGCATTTGCATTCGTGCACGACATGAATCACGTGGTATTTTTGTCATAATATCGTGGTTTAGAATGGTTTCTTGTACTGGGATTACGGGCCCTCGTGGTGGGGCTGTCATGTCTTTGTGTTTGGGCATGACATGCATTACAGGTAGGGGTGCTTACCGCATCTACCAGGTCCGGTCCGATCCGAAACTGGCAGATTTCGGATCCGGTAATGCCGAAACCGGATCGGATCTCGTTCCAGTCCCAACCGATTTCGGGTCAATCAGGTAAACATTACCGGTTCGGAATCGGAACCTAACTGGTAGCACCGGAACCGATGGCTCTAACTATCCCGATCCGGGGAATCGCTTCGAACCGGTTTGGTTTTGGGCCGGGTCAATCCGGACCTGGCCCGTTAAGCAGCCCTACCATTTGCAGGTATACAGCCTTCAGATGCTCATGAATAAGGATGAGTACCATAGCTCCGTAAGAGCGAGCTCAGATTTTATTTTGTTTTTGCGTCCAGTATTGTATTAGAGAGTTTTAGTAATCTTTTATTCGCCGGATATGCCCGTGTAGCTGTATTTTGAGTATTATATTACTGAGAGATTTTATACTTGATTTTGTATGTGATGATTATATGTATGGATATGAAACTGGTTACATATTTTTCGGTATTTCATAATGAGTATATTGATATATGTAAAGTAGGTGGTATGTTCATCGTGCGACGAGATCATGCTGAAATTTTTAGGGTCACATGTTAAATTTTAAATTAATCTTCCGATGTTTAAATTAAAATAATCAATGTGTGATAATTAAACGCATGATTAGGATCGGGCTCACATTAAAAGAACATATCAGCTTAGTTGAGAGAATACCCACAAACAAGCACGATGTTGAATATAATATCTCATCATGTATAAGATCAAATGTACGACACAAACACTCAACATTTGTCCTAGCTACCTTGTTCCTCAAAAACTAACTCATCTTAGTCTCAATCTGTTCAACAAGTCTGACAGTTACATAAGGCACTCTTTTACGATGATGCTCTCAATACAAAGGCGGAGTGTTTGTACACATTTGATCATATGCATTATCAGATATTCTATTCAACAATGGTGCATGCTTGTGGGGTATACTCTCAAATAAATTGATATAATCTTTTAAGCTCCCCTTTGGATCGACCATTTTAAAAGATATCTTCAATTTGTGTAAAGTGTGTGGTTGTCAATCATGTTATTCTTTAATCTTCAAGTATTTAAATAGTCTCAACAATTATTTGTCCGTTAGACACATAAATATATTCATTGAGAAATACTTGTACAAGTAAGATTCTTTGAACCTAACAAATTTATTAATTTGGCAAATGTAATAGTTGATTGTTTAAAAATAATAATAGTACCTAAGATGATTTGAAATGACGCCAATATCAAATTTAAAAAAACATTTTCAAAATCAAATTCTTTCATTCAGTAGATATGAAAACAATTAAATTAATAACTTAATGAAAGACTCCAAATCTCATTATAGTCAAATTCATGGGACCAAATATAGACCAGTATATAGCTCGAACAGTTTTACAATAAAAAATTAATCAATTTCACAAATTATCTAGGTCTATGATGTTCTAAAAGTGTGTTGCAACCACATGTTTCTTAACTTTTTGTAATACCTTAATTTTTAAATTGTGGAAGCTTTTAAATTTAAATTAAATTTACAGTTTAGAATCCAACATCCTTTATTGTTGCAGTGAGACGGCTTTTGTAGTAGTGATTGTAATTTAACAAATAATTATTGAGTTGGGGTTAAGTTATTATTTAATTGTTGAATTACCGTCGTCATGTCGAAGCGATGAATATACTTACCACTGTCATATCGAAGCGAAGTAGATACTTGTTGTCATATTAGCGATGAAAGAATAATATTTGCCGCTAATATGTCGAAGCGTGGTGTATGATACCGCTGATATGTCGAAGCGAGGTGTATAATGCCGCTGATATGTCAAAGCGAATGATATTTGGTAGCGTTTATCACGTACGCCCAAATTAACCTTCTCAAGTTAATAACAGTTATGAATGTAGTAGCGTGAGTAAGGATCGATCTCACAGGGAAGTGGGTATTTTTGTGCTAACGAATATCAAAATAGGGGGGATTTCGAATTTTTTTACTATAACTATTAAACTAAAGCAAGCAAATTACTAGATTATCAGGATTAAAAAGCAATTCTTGGTTTTTGGTAACTTTACCTTTGGAACTTATTCACTTGATCATCAAATCATTTAACATTTGAATTCATTCAATTATTCATCAATTGAAAACTTAATTCATCCCTCACTTAATCGTAGTCAAAAAGAAAACAGTATTCAATTCAACTCTTATCAAATCTTTAACCAAAACTACAGCCGTTAAGATTAAATCAATGATAGCTTCAAAAACTAGTAAGTTTGATGAATCTAATCAATAAAAACTACAGCCGTTAGAATTAATCATCCAATCGTTTTCCTAAGAATTTAATAATACCAACAGCAGGTAATTATCAATCTTAGTTGCTTCTTAATTAGCATTAGATAGTGTATGTGATTATTAGGTGATCAATCTATCAATCAAACACAACAATCATAAGAATCATAATCTGAAAAACAAATTGAAATTGAATTAAAAATTCAACAATCAAACCAAAATTTTCACAAGTATTTTTATTCCAAAGGCAAGTATCCATCAACCAAGAATTAGAGTGTTTAGCTACTCATAATTTGATCTAAAAACCAACGAAAATTGTATTTAAACATCAAACAATCAATAGAAATGAAAGTTACTAAAGCGAAGCACGATTCCGGCTTGTTGATTCCGTCTTCGTTCTTCAAGCGTTCTTCACAAAAATTGAAAGTAAAATTATTCTAAAAATTAAAACTATGTTCTAAGGTCTAAAACCTCTCTTCAATAGGCTGATATCTCGAGTATATAGGCTTGGGGGCTGATGGAGTAGGTTAGAATCCAAGTGTAAAGGAAAGAAATCAAGTCTCCAAACTTTCCAAAATAGTTCAGCCTATCGATCGAGCTCTTTCTTCCAATCGATCGCCAATTCTCGGTCTCTCTCGATCGATCGAGCTCATCATTCCGATCGATCGAGCTCTCGCAAAATCTGTTGCTTAAATTTTCTGTCTCGGTCGATCAATCGAGCTCATTCTTCCGATCAATCGAGCACCTTGTATAAATTTTATGCATTTTTCTTGGTCTACTTTGATCCCTTGTCAACTTCAATGCATTTCTTGATCTTTTTCGCCTTAGTTAGCTCGATTTCTTCGATTCCATCTACAATTACACAAATATACGATTAGGTAGCATATGTATCAAATTATCCATCAAAACATACCAAATTGTAAAAAGTAAACTCAATAGATGTGTCTATTTCTAGTCACATTAAACTCCCACATACTTACTCTTTACTCGACCTCGAGTAAATCAGACAAAACTACAATATTTTTGTTTGCCTCATAGCATCATAACAAAATAATTTGTTCTCACTTTAATGCCTCAACAATTTTAAACATGCATCGTAATGAAAGGTGGTGAAAAAATAACAGTGGAACAAGTTCAATCCCTAAACATTTCATACTCAACAAAGTAGTGAATGTGTGTGTGTGTGGTTATAAACAAGTGTTGTGTACAAATTATAGATCCAACAGATGCAAATTCACAATAGTTCAAGTCATACACTAACACAAGTATAAGCTCACTTGCACACTCTTCTCCACTATCTTAGCCACTTGCAAACATGAATCAAGTAGGTCTTTATTAGCTTGTAGCTTGGCCTAGGTGTTGGCTTATGAAAGAAAGGTAAGGATATATCAAGCAAGAGATTATAAATGATATCCACAATCTAAACTTCTCTTCTTACATGATTTTTTTCAAACCTTGTTCATTTCTCAAGGTTTAAGTCCATTCTTTTCTTCGTTTGTGCCTTGGATCCCCTTGGAATCATATTTTTAGCAATTTTCTCAAGGCATCCCTTTTCTTCCATGCATCTCATTATTTTGACAATAAAGTTCACAAAACATTTGAATCATTGAAAACATAAGTGCATGTGAAGGAAATACATCATACTCCCTTCAAATGTGTGGATTAAAATCACATTTAGGCTTATTAGGGAAGGATGATAAGCTAGTCAAAGAATGTCGAATGGGGGTCGTTTGTATGCTTAGCATACAACCATTCTTTTGCTTTAAGGCTAAGGAGGGTACTAGTGACTGATTTTTATTTACATGGTAGGCTTGAAAGGCTCAAACGCATCAAAGATCGCCTATATCACTTTCATGTTTGCAAGTAGTCTAAACATACGCCTCAAAGAGTGTGTAATTAAGTTCTAGCATGTATAGAGACTTCTTAAGACTATCCCAAAATTCACACAATCTTCACTAAGCTATGCACACTCACAAGTTATGACGGATTCGTGCTCAAAATATTCAATTACTAAGTTAAAGCAAAATTTGCATTAGAGTTCAAAGTGTTCCAAGGTTAACAACTCACCTATGTTTCACCTAAGCATGCATAATATCAATTAGGTTTCATCATGGGCTAGTGATTCTAAGCATGTGTTCATTACTAACTATGAGCTCAAAATTTTCAAATTTTTCGATTTTTTTGTATTTTTGTAATAGGAAAGCAATAACACACCACTAATCCCTCCCCTATACTTAAATCTTACATTGTCCCCAATGTAAGGTAAAAATATAAGAAAAGAGAAAAGTTTAACTACTAAAGCAATAAAAATAAAAGGGAGAAAGGAAATTAACTCCCCTTGGGTTGCCTCCCAAGCAGCGCCTCTGTTTAACGTCGGTGGCCCGACGCCAGTCCTCTATCAAGGTGGGTGATGTGATGTCGCTCTATCCTTCTTTTTCCACCTCAATATCTTCTTAAGTCCCTTGAATTTTGGTTTGTTTGCGTTGCTTGTCTTGGAGAGGTCATCAGCAGTCTTTGTTCCTCCTCCTTCAGTTGTTGCTTGATGTGGTCTTTCCGGATGGTGTTTCTTTTCAATGGTATGATCCTGCAACTGAGAAGAAATAAAGTCAGCGGTATCATGAGTAGATAAAGCAGCAATAGTATGAACATTATGCACGAGCCTCGAATCCATACCTCATTTGTCATCAAGGCCATCAGTAGCCTTTCCCATCTCCCACAATTCATCATTATCAAAATCAAAATCAGAATCATATTCATCATTTATATCAATAGCGTAACTAGAATGCTCATGAGTTTTAATGGGTTCATAGATATTGAATTTTGCACTTTCACCATTAAACTCCATTGTTAACATGCCGCTATTCACGTCGATCACAGATTTTGATATTTTCAAGAATGGTCTCCCTAAAAGAATGGGGCTAGATGGATCACCATTTTCCATGTCTAAGACATAGAAATCGGCGGGGAAAACCAAATTCTCTACATGCACAAGGACATCCTCTACTATCCCCCTAGGAATAACTGTGGACCTATCAGCTAATTGAATTTCAGTAATATTTCTTTCCAAAGGTCCAGGTTTTAGTTGAGTATAGATTGAGTAAGGCATGACATTAATTGAAGATCCTAAATCTAGCATTGCCTTCTCAATTCTAGTGGTTCGTATCACACAAGGTATAGAAAACATACCGTGGTCCTTACACTTTGTGGGAATGCTTCGTTGGATGACCGCGGAAACATTCTCGCCTAGCTCTATCTTGGGGCACCCTTTGCGTTCCTTGCTCTTATCCGCCTTCCAAACTTCTTTCAAGAATCTTGCATATCGAGGCACCTTCATCATGTCATCATGTATTGGAGCATTTGCCTCACAACATCAGAAAGTCTCGAAGAGTCCCTTGATACCCTTGTCTTTCCAGTTCACCTTCAGTGCAAGGGGAATGGGGGTTCATCAATGTATTCACGGAGTGGATGGGACTTACCTCGTGGTTCATCCTCTTGCATGGGCTCTTCAACGTCCTTCTCTTCCTTCATCTCTCCGTTCTTTGGTGGCGTCCGAACCACCTTCTCCTTAGCTTCATCTTCGCTCATCTTTAAAGTGATAGCGCTCACATTTTCCCTTGGGTTTACAATTGGCTGTGACGGTAGTCCATTTGACATGCTCGATTCAAGCTTGTTGAGTGAAGTCGCCAATTGTCCCATTTGCTTAGTTAGGTTCTGGATGCTCGCCCTCGTTTCCTGTTGAAATTGCATGCTATTTTTAGCAATTACTTTAACCATATTTTCTAACATGTCTGAAGGGGCGTGCATGGGCGGTGGTGGAGGTATTTGATATGACAGTCTATAGGGTGGAGGTGGATGCATCAGTGGGTTCCCATAGCCTTGGTTCGGATGGTCCCTCCAACCTTGATTGTAGTTGCTCGATGGATTGTCATAGCCCATTTATGGTGGACCTGGGAATCCTCCCGCTGCATTCACGTGCTCAGTGGCTGTCTCTTGTAGTGAGGGACAGGCATCAGTTGGATGGTTCACAGCTAGACAGATTCCACACGGCTTCATCTTCCCCACATTGCTTCCTGCAAGATTACGCACAAGAAAAGTTAAGTCTATCAGTTGTTGTGACAGATTGGATACATTTACCTGTTTTCTTGGCGGTTGTCCATGGCGAACATGTCCAATTTGCTGGGAGTTGGCAGCCATGTTTGCTATCAAGTTCATTGCCTCCTCCTCTGTCTTATCAATAAACGCTCATTCGCTTGCCGCATCCACTAAGTTCCTGATCGCTTTTATTTTAAACAATTTTTTCCAATCTAGCGATTTTAGACCGCAAGTGCACGGTGTCAAGTTTTAATATAGATAGAAGAATACGGATTGTCGAACCCACAAGGACTAACAAGTAATTACCAAATAAGATGTCTTTTAACTTCAATCAATAATTAAACTAAACTAAATTAAGCTACTATAATCCAACCAAAATAGTCAACGATCACGAGAAAAACCCACAAGAAAGTAACAAGACAATTATTCACCTAACCCAACTCTTACAATTCTTTTCTCCACACATCTCTAAGGTGACGGGTTTTCCGGATTTATTCAATATACTCTCTCGAGCTATATTAAGTCTAACATCAAATTGCAACTAGTAACTCTCGTTCACGTAATTAACAATTTAATATTGAATGCGCTTTATGAAAACCACTAACTTTAGATTAAACAACCCAAAGCTATCACTCGTGTGTGATTTTATCTCTCGATCTCAATCTGTAACACACGGCATGAATTATTATATCGTATTATAATTTCATCTATCGATCTCAATTATAATAAAATATCATTCAAAGGTGATCAATCCTTCAAAAGCATTAAAAACAATAACACATGCTCATAGATGATATATGAATTCAATCAATCAAGAATATTAAAGGAAAACAATGTTTAGAATATTTCTCAATCATTCAAAACACAATAAATCCAATAATAATTCAAAACAAATAATAGAAAAGTAAAAGCAAACTCCCAAGTCGACTCTTTCGTTGATTCTCGATCCTTCCTCGCTTCTTTCTCGATCGTGCTCTTCGATTATCTTGTTGGCTTGTTCCAAAACATAGGGTGAAGGGTTGAAGATGGGTGAAGGTTGAATGGTAGAAGGATGGAGGTTGAAAGGTGCTGGACGTTGGGAATAAAAGGTGAAGAGGTTTCTGGACGTGAGGTTTTTGGTGAGTGGAAGAATGATGGAGGTATTGTTGTATGAGAGGGTGAATGAAAGAGATGGGTAAAGAGGCGTATGGTATGGATGGTGAAGAGGGGCTGTGTGTTTCTAGGGTTCAAAATCTCCTATGGTTTGTGATTTTGTGTATAATATATAGGGGAAAGAATTATGGACTTCCCTATTGCATCCAAACTCTACAAGGAAGGTATTTTAATGAAAACTGCTCGTCCCGATCGATCCGAACAGAAGAGCCGATCGATCGAGCCTTCCAGTAAGATTTTCGCTCAATTTTCAGCCTTTCTCGATCGATCGAAATCGTTTCTCGATCGATCGCCTTTCACAGTAAGTTTCTTCGCCTTTTTCAGCTTCTGGCGAGTTTCGTATTTTGGCCGTAACTTTTTCATACAAACTCCGAATTTGATGAATCAGCTGTCCACGCGAAGATAAGAGAAAGTTCTACAACTTTTATATGGAACACATTTCCAAAACATGGCTCGAACATATAGTAATTTGAGTAGAAAGGAGCAACATGTGTCTTGGATTCTGGTTTCTTCCTCTTTTCTTCAACTTAATTCATTTTTTCATCATTTTAGCTTGATTTCTTCCCCTTTTATGAATTTCAACATTGATTCCTGAAATAGAGAAATATATACCATAAAACGTAAAATAATTCAAGAATCAACACGAAAACATATACAAATCATAGCATAAAAACGCGTAATATTCAACCCTATCAACTCCCCCAAACTTATCACTTAATCGTCCTCGATTAAGCATTAAAATCATAAGGTAGAGTTTATTCTTGATATTTGAAACAATTATTTCATGACTTATTTTATTCTCAGAAATCTCATGCACATATACAAAAGTTGACAAGACATGTTTTCTCCTAATTCAAGCAACATATCTCAAAATCGGAACGTGTGTGTGTGATATAGTCAGTCTCAAGTTTCATGCACATATTCAAGATCAAATCATGTTAATCAACTCAAAGTCGAGATTATCATCAAGCACCCCATAAGCCTATTTTCAAACAACTTCTCCACTAATGATAGTTACTCCCTAGACTTGGATCAAAAGGACTTTTTAAGCTTGTAATGTAAGGCCTTTGGTGTTGGCTTCAAAGAAAAGATAGGATAAGCGCAAAGAAGAGAGTATAATCATTTACAATTCAAATGTTTCGCACACATCGAGCTTCTCTCCTTTTTCTTTTATAGCCTTGGCCACTTTGGGTCTTATATGTTTATTTTTTCTTTTCAAGGCTCTTTGTCTATCTTTTTCTTTTCTCATTCATCAATATTTTTCAATAAGCTCATCAGGATATAACAATTTACGTGCATCGAATGGAATTCATTATACTCTCTTAGGGTAAGGATAACTTTTTCATTTAGGCTCAAATAAGGGTAAGTATAATGAGTTTGCCAAGAATGTCGAATGGGGTCTAATTATATGCAATGCATATACCATTCTTTTTTCAATAAAGCTCAAATAGGAATCTAGGGATTGATATAGACTAGGTAAGCTTGAAAGGCTCAAACGTGTCAAAGATCGCCTAGATCATTTCCAAGTCAAGTTTGTAACTATAAAATTTCGCCTCAAAGTGTCATCATCAAATAAGTTCTATGATAGCTCTAAGATGCTCAAGACAAATCATCAAGTTCACAACAATTATCACTATTCAACATGCAATCCACAAGATCATGACTCTCTGTGCTCAAAGTATTCCTCATTCTTGACATGCTAACTCAAATTAGGATATTCATGTACAAGTCCAATTACAAATCAAGTTCATATGCATAGTGAGATCAAAATCCTCATTGAATAGTCACTACTATAATTCATTCTTTTCTCAAGTTTGAACTCATAAAAAAATTTTTAGCTCATAATAATCGGACATTCAAGTGTCATTTAAGCACACAACAAGTAGTTAAAACAAGTAAAACATGTAAGCTACTACTCCCCCAAACTTAAATCAAACATTGCCCTCAATGTTTAAAAGAATCAAAAGGGAAAAAGTGAACTCCCCTGATCAAGACGCTTGCATGAGGGTTGAGGAAGATTTGCTTTTGAAAGCTCCACTGTTGTAGGGGTTCATCGCTCCAACTGAGTACCTAGCAAGAGAAGAAGGCAAATAAAATAGTCGACACGAGAGATAAACAAACTAAAAGCAAAAGCTAAAATAAACAAAACTAAATAGCAAAAGGATATGCTTGGGTTGCCTCCCAAGAAGCGCTGATTTTTAGTCGTCGGCTTGACCATCAAAGCAACCATCAAAGAGCGGCTGCCGCCCATAGTAAGTATCGTATGATACCACTAATGGGTCTTCATTCAGTATGCCCTCAAGATTGGCAAGATTGTAGCAGTGTACGCTCGTCGCTCCAACAACATTTATCTTGAAGTGGTAGGAATGGGAGGATGATTCTTGACTTGGCTTCAAATCTTGGAAGATGTAGTGCGGTGAAGTTGACATCGATGGAAAATACTGATCCACATATGGCAGAGCACATGTCTCCATCGATGGGCTCAAATAGGAATCTTCAAAAGTTTCTTCCCTTTCCAACATCACACTCGACTCATCTTCACATGGGAACTCCTCGGATAACATCTCTGAAGTAGTCTCAATCTCTTGACAAGGCTCAAGTTCCTTTAAATCTTCCACACTAGGAGGATCACTTCCCCAAACTTGGTTGGTTGAGTGATCGTCATCATATAACCAAACTCGATTCGTCACCTCTTGATTTGTAGCCCTCATCTCTTCCTCTTGGCAGCTAGTTGAAATTGTTTCCATGAGGACCGCCATTTGCTGCTCCAGGTGACGCATAGAGTTGGTTTGGCACTCCAAACTGTTCTCAGTTGATGCCATGAATCTCACTAAGGTATCCTCTAACTGAGTTGTGACATCTGCAGAACTATCTCTCCTATCTTCGCGATGTTCAAATGGTTGTGGCGTATCAATAGGGTAGTGAGGCTCCGGTGGGTATCGGTGACTCCATCCTTGTAGTGAAGGATCACAATGCCAGTGATGATCGAAGTCTGCCATATCATTGAACAGGTGCACCACACTGTCCTCATCTCTATCAACCAGGGGACTCCCAGTCATCAATGTGCCGCTCAATACCCATTCTCGTGTCTGTGCATCCAACCCTTTGAAGAAATATTGCAAGAGAGTGTAGTTCGAAAAGTTGTGATACCGGAATGTGTTGGCCAATTCATTGAATCTCTCTCAAACAGCATCGAACGGCTCGGAACGTTGTTGGGCAAAGCTTGTGAAGGCTTGTTGATGTAGCATCTCCAAGTACCTCACAAGACAAACAAAACAAAAGACAACAGAAATATATACAAAGGGAAAAATGGTTAAATTACAGTCAAAGCTTCTCGTATGATATTACTAAAGTTAGTCCCCGGCAACGGCGCCAAAAACTTGATCGCTTTTATTTTAAAAAAATTTTTCCAATCTAGCGATTTTAGACCGCAAGTGCACGGTGTCAAGTTTTAGTATAGATAGGAAGAATACGGATTGTCGAACCCACAAGGACTAACAAGTAATTACCAAATAAGATGTCTTTTAACTATATTTAACCTACGATAATCAATCAATAATTAAACTAAACTAAATTAAGCTACTATAATCCAACCAAAATAGTCAACGATCACGAGAAAAACCCACAAGAAAGTAACAAGACAATTATTCACCTAACCCAACTCTTACAATTCTTTTCTCCACACATCTCTAAGGTGACGGGTTTTCCGGATTTATTCAATATACTCTCTCGAGCTATATTAAGTCTAACATCAAATTGCAACTAGTAACTCTCGTTCACGTAATTAACAATTTAATATTGAATGCGCTTTATGAAAACCACTAACTTTAGATTAAACAACCCAAAGCTATCACTCGTGTGTGATTTTATCTCTCGATCTCAATCTGTAACACACGGCATGAATTATTATATCGTATTATAATTTCATCTCTCGATCTCAATTATAATAAAATATCATTCAAAGGTGATCAATCCTTCAAAAGCATTAAAAACAATAACACATGCTCATAGATGATATATGAATTCAATCAATCAAGAATATTAAAGGAAAACAATGTTTAGAATATTTCTCAATCATTCAAAACACAATAAATCCAATAATAATTCAAAACAAATAATAGAAAAGTAAAAGCAAACTCCCAAGTCGACTCTTTCGTTGATTCTCGATCCTTCCTCGCTTCTTTCTCGATCGTGCTCTTCGATTATCTTGTTGGCTTGTTCCAAAACATAGGGTGAAGGGTTGAAGATGGGTGAAGGTTGAATGGTAGAAGGATGGAGGTTGAAAGGTGCTGGACGTTGGGAATAAAAGGTGAAGAGGTTTCTGGACGTGAGGTTTTTGGTGAGTGGAAGAATGATGGAGGTATTGTTGTATGAGAGGGTGAAGGAAAGAGATGGGTAAAGAGGCGTATGGTATGGATGGTGAAGAGGGGCTGTGTGTTTCTAGGGTTCAAAATCTCCTATGGTTTGTGATTTTGTGTATAATATATAGGGGAAAGAATTATGGACTTCCCTATTGCATCCAAACTCTACAAGGAATGTATTTTAATGAAAACTGCTCGTCCCGATCGATCCGAACAGAAGAGCCGATCGATCGAGCCTTCCAGTAAGATTTTCGCTCAATTTTCAGCCTTTCTCGATCGATCGAAATCGTTTCTCGATCGATCGCCTTTCACAGTAAGTTTCTTCGCCTTTTTCAGCTTCTGGCGAGTTTCGTATTTTGGCCGTAACTTTCTCATACAAACTCCGAATTTGATGAATCAGCTCTCCACGTGAAGATAAGAGAAAGTTCTACAACTTTTATATGGAACACATTTCCAAAACATGGCTCGAACATATAGTAATTTGAGGAGAAAGGAGCAACATGTGTCTTGGATTCTGGTTTCTTCCTCTTTTCTTCAACTTAATTCATTTTTTCATCATTTTAGCTTGATTTCTTCCCCTTTTATGAATTTCAACATTGATTCCTGAAATAGAGAAATATATACCATAAAACGTAAAATAATTCAAGAATCAACACGAAAACATATACAAATCATAGCATAAAAACGCGTAATATTCAACCCTATCAGTTCCTGTCACCAGTAAGTAAACCTTCATAGAAATATTGAATTAAAAGGTGTTCACTTATCTGATGTTGTGGGCAGCTCGCACACAACTTCTTAAAATGTTCCCAATACTCATGCAATGACTCCTCCTGGTACTGCTTCAAACCATAGATCTCTTTCCTTATCTTAGTCGCCCTTGAAGCTGGAAAGTACTTCTCAAGGAAGACTCTTTGTAAATCCGTCCACGTGGTGATTGATCTGGAGGGTAAGTAGAATAGTCAATCCTTAGCAGCATCCTTTAGACAAAATGGAAAGCCTGTAGTTTGATTTGCTCCTCCGTTACGCCAGCTGGCTTCATAGTAGTGCATACTACGTGGAATTCCATCAAGTGCTTGTGCGGATTCTCACCTGCAAGACCATGAAAATATGGCAATAAGTGAATCAGTCCATATTTAAGTTTGAAATTTAAGTTATTTGCGAGAGCAGGGAAAGTGATGCAGAGAGGTTGTTGATCCAAGTTAGGATTCGCCAACTGCCTCAAGCTTTGATTCGCAGCCATCGTGTTCCTCTCTTCTTCTTCCTCAAGTAACCTTGCTTCTCTTCTTCTCCGATGTAGTGTCCTCTCCATCTCAGGATCGTAGTAAAAATTCTCTTCGTGATCAAAGGGTTCACATGTACTCATTAAAAAACCACAGTAGTAGTGCGGGATAACAACTAAAATTAAATAAAAAAATTAGCACAAAATTATACCATTGCCTTCCCCTGCAACGGCGCCAAAATTTTGTAGCGTTTATCGCGTACGCCCAAATTAACCCTCTCAAGTTAATAACAATTATGAATGTAATAACGTGAGTATGGATCGATCCCACAGGGAAGTGAGTATTTTGTGCTAACGAATATCAAAATAGGGGGGTTTTCAAAATTCTTTACTATAACTAAATTAAACTAAAGCAAGTAAATTACTATATTATCAAGATTAAAAAGCAATTCTTGGTTTTTGGTCAACTTTACCTTTAGAAATTATTCACTTGATCATCAAATCACTTAAACATTTGAATTCATTCAATTATTCATCAACTGAAAACTTAATTCCTCCCTCACCTTAATCGTAGTAAAAAAGAAAACAGCATTCAATTCAACTCTTATCAAATCTTTAACCAAAACTACAGCCGTTAAGATTAAATCAATGATAGCTTCAAAAACTAGTAAGTTTGATGAATCTAATCAATAAAAACTACAGACGTTAGAATTAATCATCCAATCGTTTTTCCTAAGGATTTAATAACACCAACAGCAGGTAATTATCATTCTTAGTTGCTTCTTAATTAGCATTAGATAGTGTATGTGATTATTAGGTGATCAATCTATCAATCAAACACAACAATCATAAGAATCATAATCTGAAAAACAAATTGAAATTGAATTAAAAATTCAACAATCAAAACCAAAATTTTCACAAGTATTTTAATTCCAAAGGCAAGTATCCCTCAACCAAGAATTAAAGTGTTTAGCTACTCATTATTTGATCTAAAAACCAACGAAAATTGTATGTAAAATATCAAACAATCAATAGAAAAGAAAGTTACTAAAGCGAAGCACGATTCCGGCTTGTTGATTCCGTTTTCGTTCTTCAAGCGTTCTTCACAAAAATTGAAAGTAAAATTATTTTAAAAATTAAAACTATGTTCTAAGGTCTGAATCATCTCTTCAATAGGCTGATATCTCGAGTATATAGGCTTGGGGGCTGATGGAGTAGGTTAGAATCCAAGTGGAAAGGAAAGAAATCAAGTCTCCAAACTTTCCAAAATACTTCAGCCGATCGATCGAGCTCTTTCTTCCGATCGATTGCCAATTCTCGGTCTCTCTGGATCGATCGAGCTCATCATTCCGATCGATCGAGCTCTCGCAAAATCTATTGCTTAAATTTTCTATCTCGGTCGATCGATCGAGCTCATTCTTCCGATGGATCGAGCACCTTGTATAAATTTTATGTATTTTTCTTGGTCTACTCTGATCCCTTGTCAACTCCAATGCATTTATTGATCTTATTCGCCTTAGTTAGCTCGATTTCTTCGATTCCACCTACAATTACACAAATATACAATTAGGTAGCATATGTATCAAATTATCCATCAAAACATACCAAATCGTAAACAATTAAACTCAATAGATGTGTCTATTTCTAGTCACATCAATATTATAATTAAATGTGTCATTGTTACATAGATGAGACGATGAACTATGGAATATTATATCTTTGTTGTACTTTTATTGAGTGATAAATGAATATTCAAAAGTTTAGTAGATTTGGGGAGTATTCATACTGTATACTAATTATGAATTTATGATGGCTTAAATTGTATTAACAGGAACAACTGCAAAGATTACAGGGAGTATAATGTTTACATTTTTTAAAATTACATATATTTCTTATTGTGAGTTTTAAATTGTTTTTTGAAGAATTGACATGCTCATATGTTGGGGTTTGTTTCCTATAGGGCCTTATGGCAAAAAAGGTAGATTTGGAAAGAAATCAGGAATAGAGTCAATCCGCCCAAGGAGTATCAGCGCATTTTTGAATTACCACTTTATTTTATAAAATCAATGTAACATCCTTAAGTGTGTAAACGCTATTGGCATCAAACTCTTAGTAATATGAAGCTTTGTTTATCATAAACATGACTTGATTACATATTAGTTAGAAGAGGCCTTATATTAGTGGTATCATAGCAGTGGTTAGATGTCTGGATTACGCAAAGTATTAGTAAGGGCAATGGTGAGGAATAAGTGATTGTTAGATTTATATTTTAACATTATGAAATATTGTTGATTAAGTGTTATGATGTTTGAATTGAAATGTTTATGCGGATAGATTTTTAATATTTCATCATAAACATTCTTGTGTATTACTGTTAACCATTGTATTTCAGCATGGCAACAATCAACCGGAAGATGTGGGAGATGCTATAAGTATTAATGTCAGCATTGGACAAGCACACTCTCTTTCAAAACCATCCGTTTACTACCAGGGGAATTGAGTTTAACTCAGTTTTTTAGGATTTCATCCACCGCGATTTGAAGTGACTGACTCTGGTGAGCAAGCTGAAGAATGGCTGGTGTGGATTGAGCAGATTTTTGTGGCAGCACTTTGTTCAAAAACTGTGTGGTTGAGGTTGACAGAATTTCAACTATCTAACAAAGCATCATATTGGTGGAAGTCCACGACGATGGAGGCGGGAGTTAAAGGGCACGCTATTGAATGGAATTTCTTCAGAACTCTGTGATATCCCCGAAATGATTATGTGATTTTATCATTAATTAAATTATGATGATTTTGGTGTTAATTCATGGGGTTGAATTAATATTATTGAGGAGATTCATTTCAGGGTGTATGTGATTTATGTTGGGATTTTGGGGCTGTGGCAGGTTTATTTGGGGTGTGTGTTACTTGTTTTGGTGAAGCATGTTTAAATGGAAATTGAAGTATTTTATTGAGAAAATACTATAAATATCATGTGAGGATATTTTAATACATCGTGCTAAATACCATGACCAAAACATAACACATCATACCACCCATCACCCAACCACCCCCCAACCCATACCAATCAAACTGTGCAGAGGCTGATTGACCACCCCACTTGGCACAATCATTCAGCCTTCTCCTCCACTTCCAAATCTCGATCTTTCTCTCCCAAATAAACTCTTGCACCTGCTGAGCAAAAAGGTGAGGAGCCTTGCCATTTTCATTCCTTGGAAGCCTCTCAAAAATCGGAGCAAATAGGGTGAGAAACCATGCCCTGTTTTTGATTTCAACTTGTTTAAGTTCTGCTTTTGAGTAGTGTGTAAATGGCATGTTAGCTTAGGTTTCTTAAAACCTTCGATTTAAATGCTTACATGGTGTTGTTATGAAGCTCTCAGTATTTTTCCTTGAGTATGTTACATGTTTTACGTTAAGGAGTTAAGCATGTGAAAAAGGGTGTTCGAAAATCTGGGTAGATAACTGCCCTGTTTTTCTGGAAAAATGTGGAATGGGAGTGATATTGAGAAGGTGATAGCATGCATGTTAGAGGGGTTTTTGGTGAACCTTCGATTTGAGTACATGCATGGTAATTTTGTAAATCCCAGGACGTTTTTATTCGAGCAAACTTCATGACTTATGTGGTAGATTTAATTGCTTGAAAGTGGGTACTCAAAAATCTGGGCAGGAAGACAATGCCCTGTTTTTTAGAAAAGTTGGCTGAGTACTTGTGTAAATGGACGACGTTTATGCATGTGGATTTATATTTACGGTGTAAATTTGATATGAATACACTCAGGGTAGTGTATTATAGCTGCTAGCATAATTGTTCAAACATGTGGTGTATCTTATATGCTAGATCGAAGGGTGTAAAAATAGGTGTTCGAGAATTCTGGGATGGTATTTCTCGAACAGAGCATCTCGATCGATCGACATTTCATCTCGATCGATCGAGCAAGGCAGAATCTTGGCTTTGTTAGAAGGCGTCTTCTCGATCGATCGAGAAGAGGGGCCGATCGATCGAGAGACCCAGAATGTTGAAAAATACAAAATGTTATATTTTGTTTAATTTTTGATATTGGATTGTAATGAGACATCTAATATTGCGTTGTACACTGGTGTAGAGCATTCACAGACAGCTACACAGCGCAGGGGATAGAGTCCCACAACACACTACATTTTGGAAAGGTACGTAAGCAACGTACGGGCAACCCAACGGTAACATGTACTTTATGTTGTCTATTTGACACATGATGAATGCAATATGATGCATTAAGAGTATGATACATGTTATTATGCATTGTTGTTGCATATTGTGATGTGGAATAAAGAGGTGTATTCCACGAGTCAAGAGAGATCAAAGTGTATGTTTAATGCTTATGCTTGTTCTGTAGTAATGAAGCGGGGAAGATTGTACCGCTCATTATGAGGTTTTGTAGTAATGAAGCGGGGAAGATTGTACCGCTCATTATGAGGTTTTGTAGTAATGAAGCGGGGAAGATTGTACAGCTCATTATGAGGTTTTGTAGTAATGAAGCGGGGAAGATTGTACAGCTCATTATGAGGTTTTGTAGTAATGAAGCGGGGAAGATTGTACCGCTCATTATGAGATTTTGTAGTAATGAAGCGGGGAAGATTGTACCGCTCATTATGAGATTTTGTAGTAATGAAGCGGGGAAGATTGTACCTCTCATTATGAGATGATGAAGCAAGAAGCATTAAAATAACTGTTGATATATGACTCAAAAGCTATGTAAAGAAAGAGGTGATATGTCATGACAATATTAAAGGATCCATAATTTCATATAATGTGTTTATTATGAGTTATGGTACAGGGACAACCAATGGGCGTTGTAAATGCTTGGAAATACAGGAAGTACTTTGTATTTATGATTATGTATTTACGTCTTACATTCATATTATGTTGAATATGAATTATGTTATGCTCATGTGTTGGGGGTTGTCTTTGTAGGTGCTTTTGATGATGAGAACCAGGGTCGGGGTTGAAAAGCTGAGCTGTAAGGAGTGCTACAGGATTAGCATGTTAGAGAATTTTTTTTTGTATAGCTTCTACATGAAGTAGAGTAAGACTATAGTGTAGTACCTTTTGTAGGAATATGTAAATTCCTTTTTGAAACTTTTGGTACTGTAATCTCTTAAGCTCAGGTTAATCAACACGACTTATTACTCTGATTTATTCATATGAATGTTTAGTTCTCTTAATCGCACCTATTAGTATGTTTGAGATAACGGGGTCTCACAAACTCGGTTCTTGAATCGGTACGTTTCAGCTGCAGTTAGACAGATGGAAGATGATGAATTTGCTAACATAAGGCAGGGCAACATGGTAGTAGCTGACTATGCTTTACAATATTCTCCCTTATTGAGGTATCTGCCACATTTCGTCATCAATACTCACGCTAAAATGAGGCATTTTATTAACGGGCTGAAGCCAGAATTATTTGATCGAGTTATGTCAAACACCCCAACTTCCTTTGACGATGCTCTGACAAAAGCTGAATCGACAGAGATAGGAATCAGCGTTTATAACGATTCAGTACCGCCTCAGTGATCAACCTCAGATAATTTGAAGCCACGAGGGTAAAATTTTAAGTCGCGAGGGACTTCATTTTTCTCCCGATTCAGCGGTCGACGTTCAGATTTTCGTCATGTGGAAGATCGCAAAAGTATAGTTCAAGCCAATAGTGGACAAACACTAGCAAGTGGAACTAGAGAACTCAAATGTTACAAGTGCGTAAGACCTCATCGACTCGGAGATTGTCATGCTTGTTATGAGTGTGGTGCTATGGGTCACATTGCACGGTTTGTCCAAATCTTAGGGGACAACAGGATGTCAGGAATCATTGAAATAGATCCTACGAGGGGACAGTACAACAGCGGCCACATGTTATGCCTTGGCCGTTTGGAGGACAACCAACGGAGCATTTGTTGAGGTCGCCCCATGGACAAGTTTATACGTTAAATAGGGAGCAAGTTGATGCATCTCTAGGGGAAGTGATTGTGGTAAGTGTTCTTTATGTACTTACCATACATTTATTTTGATAGACACAAGTGCCTCCCATTCTTTTGTGTCAGTTGGGTTTCTTGAGAAGTATCATATGAACTCGTCTCCATTGGCCACGCCTCTTTCAGCCTCGACACCCACATGGATAATTATTGCTACGCGAACCGTTTTGGGTTGTCCATTTACTTTGAAGACAATGTGCTGAAGACAGATTTGATTGTATTAGACATGCAAGATTTTGATTGATGTCTTGAGCAGATATCAGGCTATTGTTGATTGTTATCAATGCACAATTAGTTTTCGGTCTGAACAGGGCATGGGAATGGCTCTCGACCGAAAATTCCGCTAGTGTCTGCTATCAGAATGTCACGGCTGTTGGAACGTGGGCATATGGGGTATTTGATCTACGTTGTTGACATAGTTGAAAAGAGAAAGGAAGTGAGAATAGACGATATACCGGTAGTTGCTAAATTTACAGATGTCTTTCCGGATGAAATTCCTGGTTTCCACCAATTCGATGTGTGGAATTTGGGATTGAATTAGTACCGGGTGTATCTCCACTTTCTCGAGCACGTTATCGAATGGCACCAGCTAAATTGAGGGAATGTAAAGCACAATTGCGGGAATTGATTGATCCCGCCTATATTCGCCCTAGTGTGACACCCTGGGGAACTTCAGTTTTGTTTGTGAAAAAGAAAGACAGTTCTATGAGGTTGTGCATTGACTATAGACAGCTCAACAAGGTAACTGTGAAGAATAAATACCCACGTCCTCGTATCAATTATTTATTTGATCAGTTGCAAGGGACTACTGTCCATTCAAAGATTGATTTACGATTGAATATCATCATATACAAGTAAGGGGGAAGATATACAGAAGACCGATTATTATGAGTTTTTGGTGATGGCATTTAGGTTAACAAATGCACCCGCCGTTTTACGGATTTGATGAATTGAGTATTTCAACAATATCTCGATAGATTTGTCATTGTATTTATTGATGACATTTTGGTATATTCAAAAGACGAGATTGAGCATGCATTTCATTTGCGTATAGTATCACAGATTTTGAGAGATAGACAGTTGTATGCTAAATTCAGCAAATTTGAATTTTGGCTGGATAGGGTGGGATGGAATATCAGTGGATCCGAAGAAAGTAGAGGCGGTATTGCAGTGGTCTGCTCCTACTTCAATACCGGAAAGTTGAAGTTTTCTAGGATTGGAGGGTTACTATCGACGATTTATCGAGGGGTTTTCTATAATTGCCAAACCTTCCAGAAATGAGTTAAATATCTGTGGTCTGAAGCTTGTGAGAAAAGCTTTCAGGAACAAAAGCACCACTTGACAACCGCTCCAGTGCTATTTATTCCTACAGAGAATCGTAGATTTGTGATGTACACTAATGCCTCCTTACAGGGACTAGGTTGTGTATTAATGCAGGATAAGCATGTGATAGCTTATGCTTAAAGACAATTAAAACCGCACTAGATGAGGTATCCAGTCCATGACCTGGAGTTAGCATCCATTGTCTTTACCTTAAAAGTTTGGCGACATAATATGTATGGTACGTCCTTTACCATTTTTACAGATCATAAGAGCTTGAAATTTCTATTTACTCAAGCCGAACTGAATATGAGACAAAGGAGATGGATGGATCTATCATCCCGGTATGGCAAATGTGACAGTGGATGCTCGAGTCGTAAGGTTAAGGGTACTGCTGAAGAGGTAATTCAATTGTCAGTCTTAATGACTTCATATTGTCAGTTTGGATAATACTTTGATGTATCTGCCTTGCCTCTTCGAGTATCAACATTGTTAGCGGAACCAGTTATATTTCAAAATATCAGAAAGGCTCAGAGAACTTATGATGAAATACAGAAATAGAAAGCATTGGTCTTTCAGGGAAAGCCATCCAACTTCAAAATAACTAACAGTAGTTTAAAGTTGGGAGAATGTTAAGGTAGTTCCTGCTACCCCTGGGTTACACCAGGAAATCTTAAGGAGAGCTCATTATAGTCAGTTTAGTATACATCCAGGAGGCAAGAAGATGTACAAGGACTTATGCTCTCAGTTTGAGTGGAAATGAATGAAACGGGATGTGGGAGTTTGTGAAAAGGTGCTTCATCAGTCAACAAGTAAAAGCAGAAAGATAGAGGCCAGGAGTGAATTAAGAAGTTTAGAAGTGCCAACCTGGAAATGGGAACACATATCAATGGATTTTGTAACTCATTTACCAAGGACTTCATCAGGTTTTGATGCTATTTGGGTAATTGTGGATAGATTGATGGCGCATTTCATACCTTGCAGCATGACCTTCACATTCTTAAAATGGCTCAAATTTACATTCGAGATGTGGTACGACTTCATGGAATCCCAGTTTCCATTGTTTCTGATCGAGATCTGGGATTCACTTCCCATTTTGGGAAGGATTACAATCAACTATGGAAACTGAGGTGAAGTTGAGCACAACGTATCATCCCCAGACAGATGGGCAGATAGAGCGTACTATACAGCCGCTCGAAGACATGTTAGAGCTTGTGTAATGGAGTTTGAGTCTTCTTGGCAAGATTCAGTACCATTGGTAGAATTTTCATATAACAATATTTATCAAGCAAGTACTCAGATGGCTCTATTTGAAGCTCATTATGGTCGACGTTGTAGATCTCTGTTATGCTGGATGATGAAATCAAAAATCATTTGGAGGGCCAGAACTAATTCGGGACTTGGAAGAGAAAGTAAAGGTGATAAGGCAGAAAATGAAAGCATCACAAGATTGACATGCCGCTTATGCCAACAAACGACGACGACCGTTGGAATTTTAGGTTGGTGATAGAGTATTTCTCAAGATATCGCCTTTCAGGGGTATCGTGCGGTTTTGAATGCGAGGGAAACTGTCACCAAGATATGTGGGCCCATATGAGATTGTGCAACACATTGGTACTTTGGCTTATCGATTGGCTTTGCCACCATCCTTATCTGGTATTCATGACGTGTTCCATGTATCTATGTTGAGAAAGTATGAGCCAGATCCGTCACATATCTTACAGCCTACAGAAGTGCAGTTAGACTTTAATGTGTCATATGTAGAACGCCCTATCAGAATTTTGGATCGAGCGGATCGTAAACTTCGTAGTAAGATAATTCATATGGTTAAAGTTCAGTGGGATAATCGGGTGTCAAGGAGGCAACGTGGGAGACAGAGCAACATATTATACGACACTTTCCTGAACTATTTGTCGGTATGTTTATTTGAATTATTGTATTGTTGGTAAGCACGTCTAATTTCGGGGGCGGAATTTCTTATGTTGTGGAGAAATGTGATATCTCATTTAAAAAAAAATAAATGATAGTAAATGTGAATCATAGTAGTGATGGTAATTTAACAAATAATTATTGAGTTAAGTTATTATGAAAAGTGAGGTTGGGGACTCAATGGCAAATATGGAAATTTGATGTCATCTTATCATCACATACTTCACACAATTCAAAAAAAATTAAAAACCGATTCTTCACCTCAAACCCTTACAATTTTTCCTCTTCTTCAAATCCAAGACATTATCACTTATTTGGACTCAAATCTTTGGGGGTTGTTCAAGAAAGCCTTCACGAGCATCCGGACAAAGCGGATAACTTTATTTTAATTCTGGACATTCAGGTACGTAAATGCATACGAGTTTTGACATGAATTATATTTATTTTGACATAGAATAATGTATTGAATTGTTGAATTGCCGTTGTCATATCGAAACGATGAAGATACTTGTCGCTGTCATATCGAAGCGAAGTAGATACTTGCCGTTGTCATATTAGCGATAAAAGTATAATATGTGCCGCTAATATATCGAAGCGAGATATATAATACAACTGATATGTCGAAACGAGGTGTATAATACCACTGATATGTCGAAGCGAAAGATATTATAATTATGTGTCATTGTTACATAAATGAGACGATGAATTATGGAAAATTATATCTTTGTTGTACTTTTATTGAGTGATAAATAAATATATAAAAGTTTAGTAGATTTGGGAAGTATCCATATTGTATACTAATAATGAAATTTATGATGGCTTAAATTGTAACAAGAACAACTGAACAAAGATTACAAGTATAATGTTTACATTTTTTATATATTTCTTATTGTGAGTTTTAAATTGTTTTTGAAGAACTGACATGCTCATATGTTGAGGTTTGTTTCGTGTAGGGGCTTGTGGCAAAAAAGGTAGATTTTGGAAATACATCATGAATAAGGTCAATCCACCCAAGGAGTGTCAACGCTTTTTTGAATTACCACTTTATTTTGTAGAATCAATGTAACATCCTTAAGTGTAATTAACTTTGAACGCTAGTGATATCGAACTCTTAGTAATATGAAGTTTTGTTTATCATAAACATGACTTGATTACATATTAGTTAGGAGAGGCCTTACAGTTTCAGTGTTCCATGTCTGAATTAAAGAAATGTATAAGGACAAAGGAACGAAGTACTTAAATTAATAATATGATTAGGTAACGTGGACTATGGTAGGCTAGATGAAATTAACCCAATTATAATTTTGTATATACAAATAAATTTATTAGAACTTGCTCGATTTTAAACCTATCAACCAAATAAGTGAAATTCAGTGGATGCCGTCTTCACACAGTTGCTAAGGTGGTTAAATGTATGCTAATTCTGTTTGAGATGCAGTATCTTCAGCAACCATCCACCACTTTTCATCTTCTTCAAATGTTTCTTCCTGTTAAACATAGACAGAGGAATGCCACTTGGGTGTGTAAATACTACATAGGGAAGACATGATAAGGCATCCATTTACAGTCGATGCATAAATGAGAATTGTTCCAACTCTTGGGCTAAGGTATGAATAAGATAAGATGCCTCATAAAACAAAAGTTACCAACAATCGAGCAACAAAATTGCAAAGAGCAACTTATGGTTAGAAAAATTAGTAAAACCAGTGATACTAACCACCCGAGTTAGATCCAGAGCTTTCTGTATATTTTCGACCTGCTCAGCAACTTTGGCGACTTCAAGCCACCACTCTTCTTTCTCACAGCTGCCTCCGATACTTTCACCACCGGATAAATTGGTACGTCCCTGATCAGTGTCTCTAACATGATCGAAGATGACGAAGGGATCAGGAAAAAGATCATCAGGGATCGGTCGTAAAGGAGATTGATAACCTATAAAATGGAACCAGACAAATAAAGCCTTATCAAACTCTATTGAAATGCTGAAATATGGGAGGAGAAAATGTTAATAGTGCATACCTCTGCAATCAGGATCATGGCACTTTTGATAATAAGCAGCCCTTTTGAGATCAATTACATAAATAACTGAAACAAAAAGAGCTTACACGTTAATCTACATAGTTTATCTACATAATTTTATTGTATTTTCTTTTTTCAAATAAATAATAGTGTGATGAGAAAAGAATAAAAAATACAGTTATTGAAACCAGACCCAAGAGATTCAGTAACCAAGTAAAAGAAACGGAATAGGTATTCCAAGTGATCTGTACGAATGATAGTAAGAGAAACGGAATATGTATTTCAAGTGATCTGTAAAATTTCATCATTACCAATGACCATAAGCTGCCTCTTGAATAGCCAAAGATCCTTATTTCAACTATATAACTCAAAACTAAAGGACAACTGTTGATTGCATCTTGCATAAAATTGCTATCTTATTAAGCTCAGCTACTATAGCTGTCTGGAGAGGAATAAATGAAACACAACCTACTATATTTGTCAGCAGAGAAATAAATGAAACAGAATATTCTTGAAGGATAATAATCAATAGAGTTCAGAAACAGATACCGTGATTGCTTTTATGTTCTCGGTCGATTCGTTCGCAGTATCGATTTCTAGACATGCTATAAACCAGCAATCCATATTCTGAGAACCAGTACCAGCTACGAATTTTTCCTGGCAACAGTTCAGCTGTGATAGTGAGAATTATTTTCAAGGATGAAAGACCAAGAGCACCAAAAGCTTGATAACATATGATATCATCTCAAATAAAAAGAAAAGGTGCTCAATTCCTTCACACTAGAAAAGAAATTGTCTTTTGACCATAGTAGCACCTGATACGTTTCCATGAGAAGCAATGGCTTCAACAAAATCATCCAAAGCTGGAAATGGAGATTTCCCGATTAAGTAAGTCATTGAAGCATCACTTATAGCCGTAGGAACATTCGTGTCAAACTTTCTAGGAAAGCCGGAAATTTTCTGGGTATTACTGGTGATCTGCAACAAATAATTTAAAGATTTTCATTTATTGGACCGTTATCTGTGTGAATGAGGGTGTCTTTTGTGAATGTGGCAGTAGAATTTACAAGAAAAAATGTATAGGTTAAGCTACCTCTGTCTCAAAGTGCAAAGCCTTCACACAGTCTAAATCCATTTTGCAAATTAAAAGCTTCTCACAGTCGGTGTCCATGTTGCAAATCAAGGATGTCATGAAAACTTCTTCATCGTTCTGCCACATATTTGATAAGATCATATCACACAACATCATGGCAAATTTGAGAAATACAAGGGAATATTGATGAATTTAATGGATTACAGATCAGATTTAGAATTTTATTGTCATCTATGAATATCTCAGCAGATTAATCAACAGTATTTAATAGAATCCTGAAACAAGCAATGGTATCAGATGAGATTTCCATAAAATTCTAAAGGAGCTTCATGGTCGATGATGTCATATGATATATTGACCTCCTCGGGTAAAATCCCTCAAGGGCCGAACAAGCCATATACCGAACAGAGGGCACCGAACGGAAAGCACCGAGCAGGGTTTTTTACCGAACAGCTGCTAACCCTCCTCGGTTTTCTGGTCAAAGATTAGCGGAAGACCCAGGAGTAACTAACAAATTAACCGGCATGAATGAATGTGCAATAATGGGGCGCGGATTTCTCGGACGCGTTGGACTCCAGTTAAGCCACGATCAGAGGACATCGTGTTCCGGATCTCCCGCGAGCCAATCACTTGGAACAGTCCTATAAATACCCGCGGATGTCATCATAGTAGGGGTTGGATTTTTCTGGGCAAAAAGACTCCGAAGAGAGCAAATTGATGTCTGTTCGGTCTTTTCTGTTATTTCTATAAGAAATTTGTGTAAGTCATTGAGCAATTATTATTTGTGTCCAGAGAGTCTTGTAAATCATCAATATTTTATAGTGAAGTTTTATACTGGACTAGGTCCCGTGGTTTTTCTCTCAATTTGAGGGTTTTCCACGTAAAAATCTTGGTGTGTTTATCGTTATTTTCCTTTAACACCTTATTCTACCTTAAATTCGAAAATCACGGAGAACATCATTGGCGCCGTCTGTGGGAACAAAAAGAGTAAAGACGTTGAAGCAGGGATTTTTTCATTAAGAATCCAAGGCGAAATGGTTAGAAGCAAAGGGCGAGGGCCAATGTCGGGGAGGGATAAACCAATGACCCCCCCACGTTCATGCCCAGAACCAGAAGGAGCAGGGGAGGCTGGATCATCGCAAAATGTTTCACGAGTATTACCTACTGGAGGAATACCCATGGAACATTTGACTGAGATGATTGCCAGAACTGTCGGAGAAGTTATGAAACAATTCATGACCCCCCCCTGTCAGGAAGAAAATGAAGAAGAGGAGGAAGACTCAACCTCTATAAAGAAGTCGGAGGAGGAGGCTGAAGAATCGAAAGATTTTCCTAATCGTTCAAATGATGAAATAGATAGGGCTTTGCATCATCAAATGGAGGATTTAAAGGAGGAGTTACAAAAAATGCGCAATAAAATGGAAGGCCGTATTAACTCGGCAAGAAGAAGCAGCCCATTCACTCCTCAGGTCATTGATGATCCTCTGCCTCTTAATTTCAGAACTTTAAGTGTGGGGAATTATGATGGCAGCACGGACCCAGAAGAATATTTGTCTCGATTTGAGAATGCCTCACTCCTTCATCAGCTGTCAGATGGGGTGAAATGTAGAGTGTTCTTGACTACTCTAGCCAGCGCTGCTCAATCGGTTCAATCAATTACCATCAGGAATAGTGGATTCCTTTCCCAAATTCAGCTCGTTGTTCCTTCATCAATTCGCGAGCAGTAGAAGTTGCAAGAGAACAGCCTTGAGTTTGTTCGGTCTCAGGCAGATGGATAAGGAATCCCTGCGGGATTTTCTGAAAAGATTCAATCAAGCATGCCTTGATGTTCCGCATGTGACATCCGAAATACTAGCCAGCGCTTTCACCCAAGGGTTGAGAGAGGGGGATCTGTTCAGATCGTTGGCCAAGAAGCCACCGTCGGATTATGATGAATTACTGGGGCGTGCCTCTAAATATATTAATTTGGAGAAAGCGCAGAGGATGAAACAGAAGAAGGAAATAAAAAATGGTGGTGAAGTCAATAGGAAGGAGAGGCCATTGGAACAGCCTAAGAGGAACTTTGATCAGTACCTACCGATGAGACCTTATCGGGAGGTAGCCATGAATCAAATTATGCCAAAGAGGGGTCGGGGGGGACCTTATGGAAGAGGAGTATTCCGAGGAGGAAGTGCCCGAGGAGGGAGCGTTCATGAAGGAAGAATGGATGTAAGGCGAGGAGCTGACGATGACCTGAGGAACAGTGCTCCTTTCCCTCGGAATAATGTTAATCCAGGGAGAGGAGCACTTCAGCCAGTTCCTTGGGCGGTACGGGGGGAAAGAGTGGAGGGAGGAAATCAAGTTACTAGGGAAAGAACCATGAGCAATGTTCCTAACCGAGGGACTATACATATGATTTCGGGAGGAACATCATGTGGAGATTCTAACCGAGCAAGAAAAAGTTATGCTCGAAGACTCGAAGTGTTATCCATTAATCTAAGTCATACTCAGGAGAGTCCCTCTATAGCTTTCGGACCTGCAGATTTACAAGGGATTTATTTTCCCCACGAGGATGCACTGGTAATTTCAGCCACAGTAGCCAACTACAATGTGCAAAGAATCTTCGTCGATACAGGCAGCTCGGCAGATGTGCTCTTCCTTAGTACTTTGAAGCAGATGGAATTGGGAAGTATAGCTGTACAAAAAGTAAATACTTCTTTGCATGGGTTTACTGGAGAAGCCATAAGTCCTATAGGACAAGTGTCTTTACCCGTCACATTAGGAGAGGAGTCCAAGACAAAGACGAAGATGATCACCTTCCTCATAGTGGATGCACCCTCCTCCTATAATATAATATTGGGTCGGCCGGCATTAACGGCCTTCGAAGCGGTGGCTTCTACTTACCACCTGAAGATAAAATTCCCAGTAAGAGAGGAAGTGGGACAAGTAAGGGGAAGTCAGAGTTCATCAAGAAAATGCTATGTGCAAGAGTTGAAGCAAGACAAAGAAAAAAATAGAGAAGATGGGGAGCGAGGAAGTAATAAGAGGAAACATGGACAGCCTGAGGAGGAGGAGCGGATAATCCCCGAGGAGGAATTCATGAATATCGAGTTAGGTCACCCGGCGAAAACTACTCGCATTGGGTCCAAGTTGGATCCCAAATTGAGGAAAAGGGTGATTGAATGCTTAATAGATAACGTGGATGTGTTCGATTGGAATACCTCTGAGTTAATTGGGGTAAAACCAGAGATTGCTGAGCATCATCTAAATGTTGACCCGGGTGCTCGGGCAATTAAACAGAAGAGAAGGCATTTCGGACCCGAGAAGGATGCCGTCATAGCTAAACAAGTAGAGGAGTTGTTGAAGGCAGGTCATATACGGGAGATTAGTTTCCCTACATGGCTCTCAAATGTAGTTCTAGTACCTAAAACAGGAGACAAGTGGAGGATGTGTGTAGATTTTCGGGACGTGAACAAAGCGTGTCCCAAAGATTGTTATCCATTGCCAAGGATTGATCAATTAATGGATTCTACTGCGGGACATGAGCTGTTATGTCTTATGGATGCTTATCAGGGATATCATCAAATCCCCTTAGCCCCGAGGATCAGTCCAAGGTTAGCTTTGTCACAGCGGGAGGAACTTTTTGTTATGTCGTCATGCCCTTCGGATTGAAAAATACTGGGGCTACTTATCAGAGACTGATGGATAAATGTTCAGAGATCAAATAGGACGGAACGTGGAGGTTTATGTTGATGACGTCCTGATCAAAAGCAAGAAGGCCCAAAATCTGATAGAAGGTATGGAGGAAGTCTTTGCCACTTTGAGAAGATTTGGCATGAAGTTAAATCCAGCCAAATGTACCTTCGGAATTCATAGTGGAAAATTCTTGGGATACATGGTGACAGAGAGAGGTGTGGAAGCTAACCCTGAGAAAATCCGAGCAATCCAAGAAATGAACCCTCCTCGAACCTTGAACGAAGTACAAAGGTTAGCAGGAAGAATAGCAGCGCTTAGTCGATTCATATCTAGATCGGCTGATAGGAGTTTGCCTTTCTTTAAAGCATTAAGGCGAGGAATGCAGTTCTAGTGGGATGATCAGTGTCAGAAGGCTTTCGAAGACTTGAAAGAATATCTAGCTCAGTTACCTTTGATGAATAAACCCGAGCACAATGAGACCCTCCTCGTCTACTTGTCGGTAACCGAGGAAGTTGTCAGCTCGGTGTTAATTCAAGAGAAATTTGGGCAGCAGCAACCGGTATATTATGTCAGCCGAGCTTTGCAAGGAGCCGAACAAAGATACCCTGAAATTGAAAAGTTAGCTTTGGCTCTGGTGATCACTGTAAGAAGGCTTCGGCCTTATTTTTTATCTCACCCTATCATGGTGGTGACGAGCACTCCCTTAGGAAGGCTCTTGTCAAAAGCTGAAATTTCAGGGAGGATGGTGAAATGGGCCACAGAATTGAGCGAGTTCGATATTTCTTATCAGCCTCGGACTACCATCAAGGCTCAGGCCTTATCTGATTTCTTGGTTGAAGTAACTCATACTCGCGAAGAAAAAGATTGGAGCCTATTTGTAGATGGATCATCTACTCAAATAGGAAGCGGTGCAGGAATTATACTGATCAGTCCAGAAGGAGAGGAAATTGCCATAGCTATTCAGTTCGGTTTTCATTCTTCAAACAATGAAGCAGAATTCGAAGCTCTCCTCTCGGGTTTACGAGTAGCAATAGATGCCGGAGCTCAGAAAGTAAAAGTGTTCATGGATTCAATGCTGGTAGTGCAGCAGGTAAATGGGGTGTACAAGGTGAAAGAAGAAAAGTTGAAAAAATATGTGGAGAAGGCTCAAGTATTAATGACTCAGTTCCAGGAAGTGCAATTGAAGCAAATACCACGAGAAGATAATAACCGAGCAGATTCACTTGCAAAGTTGGCCAGCTCCATCCATGAGTGGAAGAACAGGAAAGTGCTGGTACAAGATCTTTTGGTCTCGCACATAGCAATCAACAATATAATGAGTTTGGAGCCTTGTATCATATCTGATTGGCGAGAGCATATCATTAAATTCTTGAAAAATAGGGTGTTGCCGCTAGATCCAAAGGAAGCTGCTCGGGTGAAGAGAATGGAGAGGCGTTTTGTGTTAGCAGAAGGTAAATTATTCAAAAGGGGATTTTCAGCTTCCTTCTTGCAATGCACATCAATACAAGAAGGAGAA
The DNA here is from genome assembly GCA_907163345.1 of Haberlea rhodopensis. Classification (NCBI taxonomy): domain Eukaryota; kingdom Viridiplantae; phylum Streptophyta; class Magnoliopsida; order Lamiales; family Gesneriaceae; genus Haberlea; species Haberlea rhodopensis. The sequence continues at coordinate 22,467,805 of CAJQUN010000001.1, read as the reverse complement.
CATTTGCTAAGGGAGATTCACGAAGGCTGTTGTGGGAATCATTCGGGAAGTAATATGTTATATCAAAAGCCCTTCGGGCAGGATACTATTGGCCCAGTATGAGAGAAAATGCCGAGGAAATTGTTAAAAAATGTAACAATTGCCAGAAACATGCAAATTTATCTCATATACCCGCAGAGGTCTTAAATAGCAGTATTACTTCTTGTCCCTTCGATCAATGGGGGATGGACATCGTCGGACCTTTTCCTCTTGCCACGGGGCAAAGAAAACTCGTCCTAGTAGCAGTTGAGTACTTTACTAAATGGGTGGAAGCCGAGCCTCTAGCAAAAATAACTAAGGAGGAAATCATCAAATTCTTATGGAGAAGCATAGTATGTCGGTTCGGAATACCGAGGAGAATTATTTCGGGTAATGGAAGGCAATTTCAGGGAAAGAAACTACAGGAATGGTGCGAGGATATGAAAATCAGGCAAGTATTCACGTCAGTAGTCTATCCACAGTCAAATGGGCAAGTCGAAGTTATTAACCGTATTCTATTACATGGGATTAAGACGAAGCTGGAAGGGGCCCGAGGAGAATGGGTAAATGAATGGAGTCTTGTGGGCTTATCGAACAACTCCTCGGGTATCTACAGGGGAAACTCTGTATAGTCTAGTATACGGTTCGGAGGCCCTTATTCCAGCGGAAATTGGGATTGAATCTCTCCGCGTACAATGTTATGATCCAGAGCAGAACGAGGATAAGAGAATGCAAGAGTTAGATGAGATTGATCAGCTAAGAGAACAAGCTGCAGCAAGAACAGAGCTATATAAAGTAAGGATTACCAACGCCTATAACCGAAGGGTTCGATCAAGAACATTTCAAGTTGGGGATTTAGTGTTACGAAGAACAAATCCTGCTGGTGAGGTGAAAAAGTTGGCACCCAAATGGGAAGGCCCTTACAAAATCAAGGAAGTAATCGGAAGAGGAGCCTACAGGCTAGAGGATCATGAAGGTCGGAAATTGGTAAGACCTTGGAACATTCATAACCTGAAGAAATATTTTGTGTAATCTTTCTCTTTTGTTTACTTTATGAATTCAGCAGTAATAAAATGAAAGTATTTGATTCATCGAGTTTTTTCGGAATTCTAATGATTTACTCGTGGGATCGGGATGTTTGGTCCACGTTTAAACATTACATTATCATCGGTTTACTCGTGGGATCGGGATGTTTGGTCCACGTTTAAACATTACATTACCATCGGTTTACTCGTGGGATCGGGATGTTTGGTCCACGTTTAAACATTACATTACCATCGGTTTACTCGTGGGATCGGGATGTTTGGTCCACGTTTAAACATTACATTATCATCGGTTTACTCGTGGGATCGGGATGTTTGGTCCACGTTTAAACATTACATTATCATCGGTTTACTGGTGGGATCGGGATGTTTGGTCCACGTTTTAAACCTAAAATTGCCTAAGTGTTTGTGCTCGGGGTAGCGAGTTTTGTTCGGAATTTTAGTTGTTTACTCGTGGGATCGAGATGTTTGGTCCACGTTTTAAACCTAAAATTGCCTAAGTGTTTGTGCTCGGGGTAGCGAGCTTTGTTCGGAATTTTAGTTGTTTACTCGTGGGCTCGGGATGTTTGGTCCACGTTTTAAACCTAAAATTGCCTAAGTGTTTGTGCTCGGGCTAGCGAGCTTTGTTCGGAATTATAGTTGTTTACTCGTGGGATCGGGATGTTTGGTCCACGTTTTAAACCTAAAATTGCCTAAGTGTTTGTGCTCGGGGTAGCGAGCTTTGTTCGGAATTTTAGTTGTTTACTCGTGGGATCGGGATGTTTGGTCCACGTTTTAAACCTAAAATTGCCTAAGTGTTTGTGCTCGGGGTAGCGAGCTTTGTTCGGAATTTTAGTTGTTTACTCGTGGGATCGGGATGTTTGGTCCACGTTTTAAACCTAAAATTGCCTAAGTGTTTGTGCTCGGGGTAGCGAGCTTTGTTCGGAATTATAGTTGTTTACCTCGTGGGATCGGGATGTTTGGTCCACGTTTTAAACCTAAAATTGCCTATATGTTTGTGCTCAGGGTAGCGAGTTTGTTCCGAAATACAAGTAAATGATTTCATTAATGAAAGAGAAAGAAATACAATAAAAGGTAAAAGCTCTACCCTACGGCTGGAATAACTCCTCCGGGAGGCTCTCCAGAGCAGCATTGACGTCAAGAAAATCTTTTGAAGCCCCTTCGGGGGGGTAGCCTTGAGATCTAAATTGGCCGACGCATGCTTCAAAACCATGATCAAAGAACTTATAAGCACGGTCAGCCACCATGTTGCTATACTCTGGAGACTTCAAAAACTCAGCTTTCTTCGAGAGCCAGAGTTCTTCCACACGAGCAGCAGTGGAAGATTTCTCTTGAGCAAGCTGCTCGGAGACAGCTTGATGTTGCTCAGCCAGGGATTTATACTGCTCTGACAAAGTAGAGTTAGCACCTTCCAGATCAGCAAACTTTGTCCGCTCCTCTGCCAGGACCTGCTCCGCCTTGTCCCGAGCTGATACCAGGGCCAAGTGTCGCTCCTCCAAAAGGCTCACTGTTTTCTTCAACTCCTCACCCATACCCTCTAACTGCCGGATGCGCTTCTGGTTTTGCCCATCAGCCAATCGAACTGAATGAAAGCGAGTGAGAAGTTCACCCGCCATCATGTGGGCCTGCATCAGATCATATATAAAGTTAAAGTAACAAATGAAGGTATTGGAAAAAGACAAACGGAACAAATTAATGGGTATAAACATTTACCTGAGTAAAGGAGGAGGAGAAGTCGTTCACCAAGTTGCTGAAAGCCAGCTCCCCGAGGTATTTTCGATCAGCTGGGTTGGGGGTATAGCACAAAATGGAATGGGAGGCTTTGGGATCGGGTTTTTTCAGTAGTGGAACAGTGGGGGAGTACGTCCACGAAGGGATATGGTATCTCGAGGTAGGCCGGGATACACCGAGAGCGGGTTGAGAGGAGGCTCGAGGTTCGGAAGGGATAAGGGAAGAAGAAGTTTTCTTAGTAGGAGGTGCTTGGGGCGAAGAACTTGGACCTTCGGGAGTAGTCTTTCTCTTGCGATGAAGAGTGTGAGTCCTCTCAGGTGAAGCCTTCTCCTCAGAAGGAGTCAAAATCTCAATGGACGGGGGAGGTGCAGGAGTAGTAGCAGCCTTAGAAGTTTGGCCTTTTTGGCTCTTCTCCCTTAGCTTCTCGGCTATCCTTGCCTTCATCATTTTTGTTTCTGAAAAGATCAGAGAAATATTAGTCCGAACATGGTAAGTGAAAAAGTAAAACGAAAAGATTACTTGGAAAGCACTCACCGAGGGACGTTTTCAAGGATACACCCTTGGGGCTCAATTGGAACAAGTATAGCAGTCTGTCGTCAATCAGCTCCATCAAATTAAAACACTGATCGCCAAGTGCACGACGAACCGACAAATACGGTTCCTCCTCAAGGTGACCCTTGATTGATTTCCCCCTCGGGAGACTTTCCCTCCACTCCATAGGGCAATCCCAAGGCTGGAGGGGACGAGCAAAGAAGTAAGAGTTTTTCCAATTTTTTATGGACGAGGGGTATTTTTTGAGGAAGCCAACCCTTGTCCTTCAGGAAAAGTAAAAAAGCCCGATCTCTTTCTTGTTCAATTGAAAGAAACAATGAAAAAGCTCAGGAGTAGGGGTAAAACCCAGATAAGAAAGAACTATGAAGAAGCCTGCTAGTAACCTATAGCTATTGGGAAATAATTGACTAAGGGAAACACAGAAGTAGGAGGCCACTTCAATAAAGAAAGAAGGGACGGGAAAACGGAGGCCTCCTCGGAGCTGGTCTATATAGAAAGGAAAATACCCCTTAGGGGGTAAGTGCGGACGAGATCCAGAAGGGGAAGCAATAATAGAAGTCCCCTCAGAAATCCCCCATTTAGTTCGGATATTGATGAGGTGCTGGGTCAATTTGACCTCAGACTCGAAGATCTCGAACCAAGGAACACGGGCTTTAACTAAATCTCGCTTTGTAGCACGTTTCTGCTCTTGTTTATGAGCAGCCGACGCAGCAGAAGAGCTTAGGGTTTTGTTGCTATCGAAAGAGGAAGAGGGTTGAGGAGAGGGGCTAAGAGCGTCTCATTCGTTAAACCTATCTATCGCTTGCAATGAAGAATCGGCTGAGGAAGAAACCATACTTAGGTGATTAAAAAAGGACTGCTGGGGAAAGTTGTTCGATCGTCTGGTGCTAGCTCGGAAGCAAACTGCAGCAAAGTAAGGGCAAATGAAGAAAAAGGAGGGGTATTTATAACGGGGACCATGTGAATAGTCATTTAATCTTCACCGTCCAAAAATAAGGGAATGGACGGTTATAAAGGAGCCTCGGGAAACGAAACGTCGCGCGGCATTTGAAATATTTGGGCGGGAAAAAAGGGCGGCAAAAATGTCCCGAGCAGGTTAAGTTTGGGATTTTACCCGAAGACAATAAAACAAGACTTCAAAAGTCTCGTCTTGCTTTACTTTAGGGGGGTGAGGTGATGTCATATGATATATTGACCTCCTCGGGTAAAATCCCTCAAGGACCGAACAAGCCATATACCGAACAGAGGGCACCGAACGGAAAGCACCGAGCAGGGTTTTTTACCGAACAGCTGCTAACCCTCCTCGGTTTTCTGGTCAAAGATTAGCGGAAGACCCGGGAGTAACTAACAAATTAACCGGCGTGAATGAACGTGCAATAATGGGGCGCGGATTTCTCGGACGCTTGGGCTCCAGTTAAGCCACGATCAGAGGACATCGTGTTCCGGATCTCCCGCGAGCCAATCACTGGGAACAGTCCTATAAATACCCGCGGATGTCATCATAGTAGGGGTTGGATTTTCTGGGCAAAAAGACTCCGAAGAGAGCAAATTGATGTCTGTTCGGTCTTTTCTGTTATTTCTATAAGAAATTTGTGTAAGTCATTGAGCAATTATTATTTGTGTCCAGAGAGTCTTGTAAATCATCAATATTTTATAGTGAAGTTTTATACTGGACTAGGTCCCGTGGTTTTTCTCTCAATTTGAGGGTTTTCCACATAAAAATCTTGGTGTGTTTATCGTTATTTTCCTTTAACACCTTATTCTACCTTAAATTCGAAAATCACGGAGAACATCAGTCGAGAACACGGTATCAGCAGGATCACATAGTCACTTGATTCATAATTAGAAATCTATGAATATCTCAGCAGATTAATCAACAGTATTTAATAGAATCCTGAAACAAGCAATGGTATCAGATGAGATTTCCGTAAAATTCTAAAGGAGCTTCATGGTCAAGAACACGGTATCACCAGGATCACATAGTCACTTGATTCATAATTAGAAATGAGATTTAACAACCACATCTGCACAAATAAATGAGAGAAGGTTATGAGAGCGGTGATCCATGACTTTGACTGAAAGATCTAACTGAAAGACACTAACGTAACTTCACGCTTTCCTCCCACACAAAGCAAAAGGACAAAAGGTAAGAAAAGTAAAATGTTGTGCTTAATCACATATCACGTGTTAAGTTGATTTGAAATTAACTTAAACACAATGATAACTAATCTTGATAGTTGGGTCAATAACTGAAATCTGGAAATCCAACGGTTATCATCGGTTGGCAAGAATGGGAAGTTACTATTCAAGAATCACGGCTATTTTCTAGAAGATAGCGGTATAAATTCAGGAAGAAGGGCAAGGAAACAGCCATTCTCTGATAAAAAGCATCAAAGCAACCGAGAGAAATTGAGAGAAAATTGAGAGAAAGTACAAGAGGAAGAAGCAATTATGAGTGATGATTGTTCTTGTGAGAATTCTCTTGTAATGGGTGAAGAATCCGAGGATTGAAAGGAGGTCATTGTGTTGTAAACTCTGATTGTGTTTGGAATAAAGATTACTCCCTTCCTGTGGATGTAGGCCAAGACAAGGCTGAACCATGTAATCACTGTGTCATTTTATTTCCGTGTATTTGGTAATAATTTTTCGTGTTGTTCTTGAATTTATTATGTGAGTTCTTGAGTCCCATTCATTAGTATCAGTGCCTCTAACCTACCGTAGAGGTTTATGTCAAGATTGGTGAGATAAAATATTCACATCATGAAAGAACTTAGCTAAAGAATTCCACGTTTCAATTACTGTCAATTACTGTCTACCGTGAGTATATTTATTAAAGGCACATAGCGCAAAAACGCAAAGGTATAGCACATAGCACCGACGCAAAGCACGCGCTTTACTAAAGTAAATCACTAACTTATGTATTCTTAATATATAAAAAATATCCATAAATTTTAACAGTTATAATAAACGAACTTAAACATAACAAATTTAAATAATAAAATAAGCATCAAATAACAACAAAATTAAAAATTTATTCATAATGCAAAAATATTGTTCAACAAATATTAAAATTGAAAAATTCTTGCACATTAAACTACACAAAGTTTCAAAATAAAAACTAATATGTTAATCACTCGTATCTTCGACTTCGAGATCAGTATCATCTTCATCATCTGTATTATCACCAAATTTATAGCGCTCAACATCATTCCTTTCCTCTAGTTTCGCTAACAAAAGACAATGTACGTAACAAATAAACCCTAACTTCTGGGCTTATTTTTAATAAACCCAAATATAAATATAATGAAACCTTAATCACTAGCAGATACTAACGGCCGTTTATACTCTCTACCCTTAGCAAAGGAGCGCTAAAGCGCGAGCCTTGCTCAAGATGCTGCAAAGCGCGAGCCTTGCTCAAGATGCTACAAAGCGCGAGCCTTGTGACTTGGGCTAAGTCGCGCGCCTTGCGGATAGTAAGAAAAGTGAATCACTCACGTAATGAAGATGAACTGAAGGTGTCAATATGCTAGAAGATCTGATTAGATTGTAAATAGATTAGAATATCTTTTTATTTTTAGAGATTTCCCTAGATAAGATAATTCCAAATATATAGGGATTGAGTTACCTATTGGGTAAAATAATCTCCCCTATAAATCTTTGTACATGTACCTTCTTTTATTCAATTCAATAAGGAATTCTTAAACCCTAGAAACTTTCATGGTATCAGAGCCGACAAATTGAATTCTTTTCTTTTTTCTCGTGCGTCTTGCCCACCACGATGATTCCCAGCGCTGCCCATCGCGTTTCGTCTTAATCTTCATGATTAGCTCTCTGTGCGTTTAAAGTTTCTGCACAATTTTTTTTTTTTAACCAACCTTTTCTCTTCAATCTGCCGATGATCACGATTCTGGTGTACCATATTGAGCCACCATGTCTCAAGGATCAGATTCCACTCATACTTCCCTCCAATTAACCCTCCATAAATTGACTGGGAAGAACTACTTGGAATGGGCGCAGTCCATGCGTCTGGCAATCGACGGCAAGGGGCGGCTTGGCTTCTTGACTGGCGCCGCCGCAAAACCTGACGATGGGGATCCGAAACTCAGTACGTGGGGGTCGGAAAACTCCTTGGTTATCGCATGGTTAATCAATTCCCTGGAACCATTGATAGTAAGCCATACCTATTTCTCCCCACCGCAAAAGACGTATGGGAGGCAGTCAAGGCTACGTACTCAGATTCTGAAAATTTCTCCCAAATTTTTGAACTTAAACAACGGCTGTGGACATCCAGGCAAGGTGACCGAGATGTCACTATTTTTTACAATGAGATGATCTCTTTATGGCAAGAATTAGACCAATGCTTCAGTGATGAATGGTCTTCTCCTACTGAAAGTGCACGATTTCTGAAAAAAGAGGAAAATGATCGGGTGTATCTGTTCTTGGCCGGACTGAATCATACGTTTGATGAAGTCGGGTCTCGAATTCTCGGCAAATCGCCACTGCCTACACTTCGTGAGGCTTTTTCTGACATCCGTCGCGAAGAATCTCGGTGCCATGTGATGTTAAAACCCTCGACTGAACTGAAATCCACAACTCCTTTAATATCTGAAAATTCTGCCTTCCTGTCCAAGCATGGTTCGGCTACTGCCCAGAAGGATAAGCCGTGGTGTGATGTTTGCAAAAGACATTGGCGTACAGTGGACACTTGTTGGAAAATCCACGGGAAACCTCCCAATTGGAAAAAGAAATCCGTTCCCACTACTCGCGCCCTCCAGACTGCCTCCGCAGGACATGGGCTGCAGCCACAAAGTACTCCGGAATCGTTCCCTTTTACTCAAGATCAACTACTGCAACTGCACAAACTTATACAATCTCCACAATTTCAAGTAACTCCATCCACTTCTTCTTGTTCAATTGCCCAAACAGGTAACGATTCTACCATTTTTTCGTTTTTTTCAAGTAACAGCCAAGGTTCGAACAGCCTCTGGATCATCGATTCCGGGGCTACCGACCATATGACAGGTTGTTCCCAATACTTTACCACATATAATCCATGTGCGGGCAATAAGAAAATTAGGATTGCTGATGGGTCGTATTCCGCGGTTGCTGGCATTGGCAACGTCAAGATCAATAATTCATTAACTCTTTATGATGTTCTCCATGTCCCTAAACTTTCTTGTAATCTTGTGTCCATTAGCAAACTCACTTCCCATCTTAATTGTCGTACTGTTTTTTACTCCTCTCGGTGTGAGTTTCAGGAATTGGTCTCGGGGAGGACGATTGGCAGTGCTAGGGCAAGTGGAGGGCTCTATTTCCTTGATGATGGCACTACCTTGGGACATCAAGCTCAGAATACTTGTTTGCACTCTATTTCTGTTTCAAATGATGTTTTGCTTTGGCATTATAGGCTAGGACATCCAAGTTTTTATTATTTAAAACATTTGTTACCTAATTTATTTCGCAATAAAAATCCATCGTGTTTTAAGTGTGAATTCTGTGAACTTGCAAAACATCGTCGCTCGTTTTTCCCTCCTCGACCATATCAAGCTTCAAAACCTTTTTCATTAATTCACAGTGATGTCTGGGGTCCATCAAAAGTCACAACCGCATTTGGGAAAAGGTGGTTTGTTAGCTTTATTGATGATCACACCAGACTCAGTTGGGTTTACTTACTCAAAGATAAATCCGCAGTCAAAGAGGTTTTTCAAACATTTTATAACATGGTCGAGACACAATTTCAAGAAAAAATAAAAATCTTCCGAAGTGACAATGGTCGAGAATACTTCAATGAGATACTCGGGGTTTTTTTTCTCTCAAAATGGAATCATACATCAAAGCACGTGCCCTGATACACCTCAACAAAATGGGGTTGCTGAACGAAAAAACAAACATCTTCTCGAAGTCACTAGGGCACTACTCTTTACTTCTCATGCCCCGAAGTATCTTTGGGGCGAAGCACTTTTAACTGCTACGTATTTCATTAATCGCATGCCTACAAAGGTTTTGGGCTTTAAAACTCCGCTTTCTATTTTCAATGACATTTTTCCTCACTCTAGATTAATTTCTGCTTTACCTCTAAAAGTCTTTGGGTGCTCTGCCTTTACCCATATACATGATCATCTTCGGGGGAAATTGGATCCTAGAGCTCGGAAATGTGTGTTTGTAGGCTATGCTCCGCATCAAAAAGGGTATAAATGCTTTGATCCAACGACCAAAAAAGTGTTTGTTACGCTCGATGTCACTTTTTTCGAATCCGAAACTTTTTTTCCTTCTCCTCGTCAGGGGGAGAACTGGAATGACGCCACTGACTTTCATAACCAAAATTCTCCCTTATTTCTCAATATGGAACCAATTGATTTAACTAATGAGAATTTAGATACTAGCACTATAGAGCAATCTCATAACATTTGCGTAAATGAAAATGCTGAACAAACAAGTAAGCTGCTTGTATACTCAAGACGGAACCAAAAACAAGGAAATGAGACTGACATCTCCCAACACTGTCAAGAATCCACACCTCAGATCATTCCAGATTCGACCAATGATCCAGGTAATTCCCTTGACACCACTCTTTCTGTGTCTGAACTTGATCTTCCAATTGCTCAACGTAAGGGTGTCAGGAATTGTGTCAAATACCCAATGTCTAACTTTGTCACCCATAAAAATCTGTCCCCATATTTTTCTGCATTTGTCTCTCAACTATCCAGTGTGGAGATTCCTAAGAATGTGCAGGATGCTCTAGAGGTTCCTGAATGGAAGGAAGCTATTCTTGATGAAATACGAGCCCTTGAAAGAAATGAAACATGGAAAGTGGTGGAGTTACCAAAGGAGAAAAAAACAGTTGGCTGCAAATGGGTATTCACTACCAAGTTCAGAGCTGATGGATCCTTAGAAAGATACAAAGCTCGCCTAGTAGCAAAGGGATTTACTCAAACATATGGGGTTGACTATCTTGAGACCTTTGCACCAATGGCAAAACTAAATACTGTTAGGGTACTCCTAACAATTGCAGCTAATCTATACTGGCCTCTACAACAACTAGATGTGAAGAACGCATTTCTCAATGGTGACTTGGAAGAAGAAATCTATATGGAGCCACCTCCAGGATTTGAGAAGAAGTTTGGTACAGGAGTATGCAAATTACAAAAATCCCTGTACGGATTAAAACAGTCACCAAGAGCTTGGTTTGAAAAATTCACACAGGTTGTAAAAAAACAAGGATAAGGTCAGGGACGGGCAGATCATACTATGTTCGCAAAGCACTCAATCGATGGAAAGGTGATTGTTCTTATAGTCTATGTTGTCGACATTATTCTCACTGGGGATGACATGATCGAGATGGAGTGGTTGAAACAGTGCCTTGCGTCTGAATTTGAAATCAAAGATCTAGGTTCTCTAAAATACTTTCTTGGTATGGAGGTAGCTCGATCAAAAAAAGGGATTGTGGTGTCTCAGAAAAAATATGTGGTGGACTTACTAAAAGAAACTGGAATGAGTGGTTGCCGCCCAGCTGAAACACCCATTGATCCGAATCATAAGTTTGGAAACAAGGAAGGAAAACCGGTAGAAACAATCCGATATCAAAAGATAGTGGGAAAGCTAATTTACTTGTCACATACACGGCCAGACATAGCATTCGCTGTAAGCCTAGTGAGTCAAATTTATGCATTCTCCTCATGATGAACATCTTGAAGCAGTCTATCGCATTCTGAGATATTTAAAGAACTCTCCGGGAAAAGGCTTATTCTTTGAAAAAACTCCACATCGAAGTATTGAGGCCTACACAGATGCAGACTGGGCAGGGTCTATTTCAGATCGGAGATCTACTTCAGGCTATTGTACATTCGTGTGGGGAAATCTAGTAACTTGGCGGAGCAAGAAGCAGAATGTTGTAGCCCGTAGCAGTGCTGAATCAGAGTATAGATCCATGGCACATGGGATATGTGAAATGTTATGGCTTAAACGGATCTTGGAGGAGCTTAAAAGACCAGTAACTGTGCCTATGAAGTTGTATTGTGATAACAAGGCAGCCATTAGCATTGCACACAATCCAGTCCAACATGATAGAACCAAACATGTCGAGATTGACAGACATTTTATCAAAGAGAAAATTGAGGACGGAGCTATTTGTATGCCTTTCATCCCAACATCACAACAAATAGCAGACATTCTCACAAAGGGTTTATTCAAACCAAACTTTGAATTTCTTATTAGCAAGTTGGGCATGATAGATATATACGCACCAACTTGAGGGGGAGTGTCAAATATGCTAGAAGATCTGATAAGATTGTAAATAGATTAGAATATCTTTTTATTTTTAGAGATTTCCCTAGATAAGATAATTCCAAATATATAGGGATTGAGTTACCTATTGGGTAAAATAATCTTCCCTATAAATCTTTGTACATGTACCTTCTTTTATTCAATTCAATAAGGAATTCTTAAACCCTAGAAACTTTCAGAAGGAATATTATTTCATCATCTGTGTGTGTATGACTACATGTGTTATATACAAGTGATAAAAGGGAACAAAAGGAATCAATTCTGTTGGTCTGTGTGACTCAAGCATGTGAGAAAGCACATGGATCCCTTGTGTATGCATTGCTATTGAATATATTACTCGACTCGGGCTTTTAATAACTCCATTGTTGTTCTCAAACCACTATTTTAGAAGTATGATATCTGCTGACCTGAGGTCCGATTATCTGTGTATGTCATTTTTCAATGCGCATAGAATCAAGGTGTTGTAGTAAAGTATAATCAGTCAATTCTCATTTGATGATATGCGCTAAGATTTTGAAATGCATAGTAAACTATAAAAGTTGGGTAAAAACACTGCTCACCATATCCTTACATTTAAAACGTCCACTAGGCAGAAGAACCGACTTCTTCCCTGCTTTAGATGATAAATATAGTCGAAAGCAACGATTCCTAGAGTAGACAGCAGTATCCACAAAAGGCTGGCGTTGACTATCAGAACTTGAATCCTTAGATACAAACAGTTTCTGAAAATTTGCATCTCTTTCTTTGTAACTGTAAATGCGTGAACAAATCTGGCCATAAGACATGAGAAGATGAAGCGTTTTTGTTATGCTCAAGTAAATTTAAATCAACTGAAAATGATTTGTTAGGATACCTACTCTTTTAAACACTACAGGAGATGCAGATGTTATTACAGCTTAGGAGACGGTATTTCATCTTAATCTTGAAGCATAACAATTTAATGATAAAAAAAGTTGTAATCACATCAGAACAAGGAAATTGTCTCTCTTTGCTTAAACATGTTTATGTGCATCTGGTGAGGCTATACCTTTATAGTGGGGTACAATAATGCTGTAGTGCAGTTACTTGGTTCCAATATTTTAAATACCTCGGCTACAAAGGCACCAACATGTGAGTTGTCTTTGAAAGCAGTCTTTGGCATGCGGATTATTAAATGCCGAGAGAACTTTTCTGCCAATAATAACACGGAGAGAGCATGTCACAAATAGCATGCAAATTTTCATTCTAAAGGCTATTTCTACCACATCCTCTATGTCTCTGTAATAAAAATAGCAATGTTCAGGTCCATGCCTTGGGTATAATAAATAAAGAAATGACTCATTTTAAAGAAACGCATTGAAATGCCTAAGCAAACATCTTACCTTCAGTAGATGAATCAAGCTCCACCACCATATCACGGTTTCCTTGAAAAGAATACTTCTCGAGTAGCGCATCAAAGATGACAATTAGCAAGAGATCTACCATCTCATCTCCATTTCTATCAGCATTTTCTCTCTTGTTGAACTCCAAATCAAAATATAGGTGGCATGGTTGTCCCTAAATATATGACCATAATCAGCAACATCAATAGCTTTCAGTGCTCCACCTCCACCGTCCATCCAGATAAAACATAAGAGTTAAAGTGCACTTTTAATGGTTTTACCACGAAGAAGCTTGTCCATGGGAACCAATTGATCTTAGCTTGATAAAAGGCTAAAGGCTAAAGTTAGTACCTCTTGAATTACTTCATAATGGTGTCGAAATTGAGGATTCATACCTTCATACCTAAAAAGATCAAAAGAAACAATCAATAACACAATTTAGAGGTAAGAGGTACAAGCCATTATGATTCCATGGACAAACATGGATGGACAAACATGGATGGACAAAAAATCTGTTTGGGAATAGAAGTCAATCAGGAAGGGGAAATTTATGAAATTCGGTCCTTGCATTTTCAGTGTTAACAAAATGAGTACAGGTTTCGACAGAATAATTCACATATATGAGAAATAATATAATAGTACAGGTTAATTAACGTTCTTCCCAACCATATTTACGTATAAGCAAATACTTGCATTGTTTTTGAAACTGAACAAGAGAAGCCATTTCTTGGCACTTTTTTCTATTGCTCAACTCCAAGATCAAACAGAGGTTAAAAATATACAGATATATAACACTTGCCTTCGCCAAAACTCCTTATATTTAGAAACAAGGAACCTTCTCACACCATTCGCATGATCCTGATAACTAAATACACGAGCATTTGCATGCTGTTTCGCTAACTTCATTGCATCATCCTGTCTTGGAAATGTCTTCCATATCTCATCTCTAAAACAAACTTATTCAATCATGCAAAAGTGATAGCATTAATTTTCACAAAACCAAAAAGATCTTTTTACCTCAACTTATTTTGTTCAGCAAGATCAGCGCGAATTTCATGCAGCAATCGCAACAAACGAGCTGGCCTTTTCGGAGGGACTCCGTGCGGAGAGCCGTAAAATACAATTGGAGAGAATTGTTTGCTAAGGTTTTTCGAATCTACACATATTTTTGCCGTTTCAGTGTCGGTACTTTTAGATGCTTCTTGTCGTGGTGAAAACTGTTGCTTTAATTTTCGTTTCTCTTTTCTTCTTTCTCTGATAGCAGACTCTGAAAAAAGAAGACAGTCAACCTGTAGATTTGAATAATATCTTACATAATCAACGAAAATGAAAAAAAATATTGTAGAGATAAAAGGTACTCGGAGGAGTGATTCCACATTTGAAGCATTGGAACAGGCGATCGACGTCATCCATGTGGGTTTTCGGTATCCGGCGAAGGTGCTACGGATTCAGGGCGAAGCAGCGGCGGTGGTTTCTTGTGGCCGACGATTTTGAAGGTTGTAGCCTCGAGCGGGAGTTTGATTTTGAGCTGTAGAGGCAATTGAAATTTTAAAGCATCGGTTATTACTTATTTCGCTCTCTTAAATGAAATAAAACAAAATGATAACGCCAAAACCATTTTCGATCAATACGACACACAAACCAAATGGGTCATCTTGTTTGAGTCGATTGGAAAAATCTCAATGAAAGACAGGTTAGAGGAGCCAACCCTCAAAAAATAAACTATTAAAATTTATATATTTTTAATAAGTTTTAATGAATTAAATTATTAGATAAATTATATTTTAAAAAAAATTATTATAAATTAATTGATTAATTGATAGGCAGACAATTTGACCTAATCTGTCAATCTAATAGATTTGTCTAATTTAAGCCTGTCTCCAGAAGAGCTCAAAATTCCTAGTCCAAATCCTCCTATTTAATGGGCCGGATTTGATTAGACCGATGGGCTCAATCTATTTTGACAGCTCTATATAATATTGCATTTAGTTAGTTTTTTTAAGTGGTCAGATTATAAAATTTAAGTAGTGTGATTACATATGGATAAATTATGATGAGATTATTGAATTGATTGAATATGAAATAAAATAAGTCACTGATAAATACTGAATTTTACTGACTCTTAGATTTACGATCATGACTAAAGTTAATTCATGTTTTTATCCTTTGGCCAATTATACGAATATTATGTTTGGTTGTGAGATACTAAAATTGAAATTATAATCGTAATTAAAATGAATTATAGTTTTACTCTTTGATAATTATGAATTTGGCTACTTTTAGTTTTGCTAATTAACTCAGCCACTAACACTAAACAATAATATTATATGAAAACACATGCACATAATAATAAAATCCACAATAATAGTATGATATTATTGAATTATTCCTAAATTGACCAACGATACATTAATTCTACTTCAACCCGTGTGTTCCATACCATTCCGTGAAATTCCAATAGTTCGGCATCAACCCGTGACGTTCCATGTCAACCATGACATTTTAATAATCCAACATCTACCCGTGTTGTTCCATGTCAACTCGTGACATTCCGATAATCCGACGTCAACTCGTGACGTTCCATGTCAACCCGTGATCCAATACTCCGACGTCAACTCGTGACGTTCAATGTCAACCCATGACATTTCAATACTCCGACGTCAACATGTGACGTTCAATGTCAACTCATGACATTCCAATACTCCGACGTCAACCCGTGACGTTAAATGTCAATCCGTGACATTCCACTAATCCGACGTCAACCCATGACGTTCAATGTCAACCCGTGACATTCCAATAATTTCACAATTCACCAATAATAACATCGTTCATTAATAAATATAAACTGAATATACATATATTGCTCGTAAGTAAACATGTACTTTAAAGTTGACAGCACGATCTAGACTCGACAATTGGAGGCTCGGACAGTATCTTTATTGAATATCAAATCAATATTAATGTTTCATTAATAACCCTCACAATAACATCATTCATCATATAGACTCGTCATGCTCCTATCATACTCAGTTATAATCTATCAAACTATGTATATTACACAAACCATCCAAATTTATCCACAATTTATTTGAGTTATCAATTAATTCGATTGAGTAGTATATTCATTTATAAGGTTCTACATTTAGCACCTTAATTCATTGTTTAAGGTTTACTTAGAATATCATAATTATCATTAAAATCAACCATATATACAACATCTCAAATTTCCAAGAAATATTAATTTTTTTCAACATTTCGCTAGCTCAACAAAAAATCAATTCCAAGTTTTGTCCTTCCGCGATCGATCATGGCAAAGGTCGTGATTGATTGCTCGACCCTATAATGGCTAAAAATAGCTTTTTTTCCTGCACAAACCCAAATCCAATACACACAATACCCCCTACCATTTCAAGCATCAATTTACTCCATGAATAACAAGTAACAAGTAATCTCCAACCCTCAAATTCATAATTTACCCAAAGCATAACCCTAACCTATCTTGTTTCCCCAGTCATCAACCAAAATAATAGCAAGAGGGGAAAGAACAAGATAACTAGGTAAACAACACAAATCTTTGCTAGCACTAACCTTGTAATCAAAACAAGTTGAGACACGGAAGCCAAGCTTTTCTTTAAGGGAAAAGAAAGAGGCGGCAGAGATGGGAGAGGAGAGGGGAGAGTTTGACTAGTATGTGTGTGTGTGTGTGTGGGGGGGGGGGGGGGGTGATAATATGATCATGATTTGAATTTTAGTCCCCCATGTGATGCCCGGGAATTAATGATGTAAATTCCGGTGTGGCAATGATCCTTAATGGATTTTAATTGTGGCAATTATGAATTAATTGCGGTGTTTGGACCCCCGAGGATTTAAAATCCGTATTTGGGGTCGTTGGATCCAAGGGTTGAGATTGTATTCTCATCGTGATGTTAAACCTTGGAATTGGGATTTTTTTGGGATCTGGGGTCTGGGGTGCTTTGAGTTAGGGCTGGTAATGGAAATTGAGATTGAGAGGTAATTATTGAACATAGATGATTTTTAATGAATCATGATGTATTTGTGAAGGACTCGGGATTTTTGAGCCTTGGCATATATATATACCAAGTGGACTCGGTGTTCAGGCATTCTCTCCTCTCTCCTCTCTCTTCTCTTTCTTTCACGCCAATCTCCCCTCCCTTTCCCCTCTCTTCTCCCTTGGAGGAAAAATCGTTGGAGACTCGACTTGGGAGCCAGATTTCTCAAAGATAACTTGGTAATATCCTTCCCCTCGCATTTATCTTCGTTTTGATTGTGGTATTCCTTAGTTTGGGCATGTATAAAGTTGGGTTTGGATTTTGGGAGATTTCGAAGAAAAATCTTGGATTCTTGTTATTCTTGATTTAAAATGTGTTTTAAACCTTATTGGGTGTCCAATGGTGTTTTAATTGTTGTTGGTTTGAGTTGGAAGGAGTTGGGTGTGGTTTGTTGAGGTTTTTAAGCTTTTAAAAAATGGTGGTTTTGGGTTTGTGCAGCGACCGATCGATCGGTAGCATCTTACCGATCAATCGATGCAATTGCGTATCGATGGGTAAACTTCAGATGTTATGCCGATCGATAGATGGCACCGAGCGATCGATCGGTAGAGGCGAGCGATCGATCGGTAGAGGCTATCGATCGATCGGTGCAATGTCGTAGCCAAAATGCAATTTTTGGGTTTTTACCGATCTATCGTGTAAGGACCCCGTGCCCTTAACCCATTATTAGTGTATTAACCCATTATTAGTGCATACAATCATGTTATCAGGGGAAAGACTACATACAACCGTGGTATGAAATACCATCTACAAAATTTCCTTTGCATCATTCCATTAAGTATCCGATTTTCCCAACAACATATCATGCACCCTTGTAATACACTAACACGTTCTCAATTCATTTCGCAATTCCTAATTAAATGCATGCAACATATATATGAAAAGAGAAAGGCTCATGCCTTTTTATACAACCCACATACACATAATAGTGCTCACGTGCGAGCATCGAATAAGTATATGTGTATCTACTGAACAAAATGACGTACTCAATACCAGCTCTGGTACTTTGATCCTGGAAGTATCTCTAATCAACAGCTCGAGCTCAACTCCAAAGCCATCGATGTACATGTACCACCTGCCCCAACAGAGACAGCCTCCACACGGGATGAGCATATCAATACCATCGATCCAATAATCACAATATCACAGTTCATAATTTACAGAACGTAAATGCCATGAATTTTAAAAGATACTCCCTGGATGGTATCATCCTCATCCGGAATCCCATGTGCTGTTCTTGTTCTCAAAATAACTGAAACCATCAAATTCCCAAAAGCCAGTTAATCATCTCATTGATTAACTAAATCCATTCCTACCATGCTAGTTTCATAATCAAATATGATTAAACCATTAAACAAAGGACCATAGATATCACATTTATCTAACCAATGATTCCATAGTTCTATTTCATCGCTCGCTCCATAATAGCGGCGTCTTAATCTCACGCACGCTCAATAGCAGCGGCGTCACAATCGATGTTCGCTCAATAGCGACAACATCCCAATCATTGCTCGCTCAAAAGCGGCACCATAAAATTCCCAATGTATATTCATTTATTACAAATACAACATACCATGCATTTCATAATTGCAATGATATAAAAGGCTATGCTCGTACGTTATGCGTACCTTATGATTCCGTAGTCCGAACCAAACCTTGACTGAGTCCCACGACCCGATGAATTATGTGCTAACACATAAATAACTCACAATTAATGACAAGCATGCGACCACGTGCCCAAGCACGTTCACAACTTCCTATAGCCAATCCATGACGCTTAACCATTTTAAAAGACTCCGGGCTAAGCATGCGTAAAACCCAAAATATTCCATTTTATAAGTACAAAGGTTAACCACTTACTAAAACAAGTATCCAATTTTTATTATTAAAATTTGGCTCCAAACATTCCAATTTCATAGCATAGCATTCCCATCGGAAACTAGACATTGCCCCGGAAATCGACTAATTAAACCTCGATTCCAAAATTCCTGACATTTCTAAAATTTCGAAAAAACAAACAAAACAGGCCCACGATCGATCGCCGTTCAGGCGCAATCGATCGCGCAAGTCTACTGCCCGAAATAATGCATGCCGCGATCGATCGCCAAGACCCCCGTGATCGATCGCCCATTATTCGCGATCGATCGCTGCGACTGTTCATCGTCTCCCCAAAATTAGTATAATATCGCGATCGATCGACACCAAGCCGCGATCGATCGCGACCTGCGAGTTTCTGAAAAATTCGAGCTTTAATGGGGTTTTTCATACCCAAACTCAAAACCAACACCCCAACTCCTTCAACACCTCCAACACACCATTTAAAACCCATAAAAATACCAAAAACTTAACTTTGAATTTTTTAACCAAAATCCCCAATTTCCATAACCAACCCAAAACTCAACCAAAATCTACAATACCATAATCAAAACGAAGGTAAAGGCGAGGGGAAGAAGATTACCAAATTTTCTTCGAGAAATCCCGAGCCGAGCTTCCAACCGTTTTCCTCCAAAAGGGAAAAGAGGGGTTTGGGGGAGATGGGGCGCGAAGAGAGAGAGAGAGAGGAGAGAGGAGAGATTCCGTGCAATGACGGAATACCGAGTCCACTTGGTATATTTAGTACAAAGGCTCCAAATTACCAAGTCCTCCACAAATACATCATGACTCCAATCTCAATTTCCAATACCAGCCCCAATACAAAGTACCCCAGACCCCAGTTACCACTAAAAACCCAATTCCAAGGATTTTCACCACGATGAGAATACAATATCAACATTTGGATCCAACGATCCCAAATACCCGATTTAACATTCTCGGGTGTCCCAACACCGTAATTAATTCATAATTGCCACAATTAAAATCCATCGAGAATCATTACCACATCGGATTAACATCATTAATTCTCGGGCATCACAATTATCCCCCACTAATAAAATTTCATCCCTGAAATTTGCACAAGCGTACCCTACGTACTGCCAAGACTACACAAAGTAATCGAATCATCATCGCAGAATCATGAACTCATCATGAACGATACACCAACTGCGAGGACACCGACCCCGCACCAATTCTGGAATGGAGTAAATCT
Source organism: Haberlea rhodopensis (assembly GCA_907163345.1). NCBI lineage: Eukaryota > Viridiplantae > Streptophyta > Magnoliopsida > Lamiales > Gesneriaceae > Haberlea > Haberlea rhodopensis. The sequence continues at coordinate 22,447,662 of CAJQUN010000001.1, read as the reverse complement.
CCCAAACCATCACAAATCTTACAAGACGTCAACATACCTCGACGTGAGCCAACCCAGTAGTCGGTCGGCCTCAACTGCAAATCAAATGAATTATCCTTGATTCTGACATAGATATCATTCCATGATATCTTCACCACTTAGTTCACGATGTCCAACACATCGCTACGAAGGAAACCACTAGTATACACACACTAAACCCGGTTTTTGCTTTCCAAATCCCTCTCCATCAAAGGAGTAGTTGTGTAAGACCCCAACCCTTATACCCGTCATTAGTGCATTTATGACGTCGTCTGAGTATAAAAAAAACATTTCATTCTTTAAACGAATCCTTACATGCGTCACATATTATCCATGTCATCAATAATACTCAGCAATAAGACTCAAGGTTCACCCATTATCATCCCCATTACACCACTTTTACATTGTGAGTTTTTATAAAATTTGGGCAGAGTCCCCCCATAAAAATACGTCACAAAATATAACTCCCAACCAGGGACAAACACACTACGAAAACAGAATACTGAAACTAAGTAAATTCCCCACCAGGGAAAACACCATCCTAAGAATAAGAAGACATCACAAGTGGGTTTCAACACCCTTATACATTCCTTATACATGCATTAAAATGCCCACAAGCGAGCAACGAATAATAGATACTCATCCAGATGCATAGTTAACATATACCATCAGCTCAATCTCGTTTATCAGCTCAATCTCACACTACGCTTCTGGAAGCATCATCCAATAAGGTTCGAGTCTAGCACCCCAAGGCAGCATCGTACCTGTTGTACCTGTTTCAACAGAAACAGCCCCAACACAGGGTGAGCATACTCCAACTCAATCAATCACAAATCCATATACAAAATCATAATGCTACAGTTTAGATTATTCGAAACTCATAAAATATACTCCCTGTACAATTCCGAGTTTGTATAGCTTCCACGCACTGTTCCTGTTACAAACTCACGCACATTCATAATGTCAAGTGTAGTATTATCATTGAAAACATGATACTCAACGATACTATGAATTCACTACAGCAACCATATATTATTTAGCTCAACATATATAATTCAACATCAATGTAAACCTGGTTATCCCACTATCTCATTCTCGACAATTTCTCATATCGCTCATGCCCAAGGCATCAATACTCAACTAGTATAATCGGATCACGTACATCGACGTATCCACCATTCCACGTGTATAAAACTCAATTATCAAACTCAATCACTGAACCTTAAAACATCACATTAAAATACATGTATGCATGAATATGTAAATACTGGGATACCTGCTCGTACGTCACCACGTACCTTATAGTCGACAACATGATGGGCTATCCCGACATCTTGAGAATCATGACGAATCTATATCGAAATTATCACTGAATATTAGTTCATTTACAATCCACTCGATCTCATGCATATCGATTCAATATCTTGAATATCACTTAAGTATATTGTAAGACCCCAACCCCTCAACTCGTCATTAGTGCAATTATGACGTCATTTGTGTATGTAAAAATTTCTTTTCTTTTAAAGAATCATTACACGCTTCACATAAGTCCCATGACTTTTATAAAAATTTGGGCAGAGTCTCCCCATAATTAGGCTATCCGAAAATATAGCACATCACTAAAATAACTCCCAGCCAGGGAAAAACACAATACTAAACAAAATCATCACCATAAATGAGTTCCCAGCCAGGGAAAACACAAAAATAGGAAGATATAAGAAGTGGACTCCCAACACCATTATTGTCAGTAATCCTTAGAGCATACAACGCAGCGGAATAAAATTTTTAGGATTACAAACCAGCAGATCTATACATAGGTTATCATATCGGATTAAGGTATACGAAGGTCTCACCCTTGTAGCGTGTTTGAAGCAGAATCCACGGAGCAGCACCACGTCCTACGCCTTCTCCGAGTCAATAGCAAAACTCAATGAGTTTTGCCTCAACGGTATCCACACGATCAAATCGGGTGAAGGGATAGTTTAATAACAAGTTGCTAGACAAGTTATTAAATCGGAACAAGAAACACAATCGATTCCAAATCGAAAGGCACGCCCAATATTTCACAAAATCCTCTTCGGCTATCAAGTGGAAGCCGAGAGCAATTTTTGAAGTTGGAGGCCGTGTGCTTCAAGTTTGGATGTAGGTTTAATGATATGAAGTTGTCTTACTAATTAAACACCTTGCAATCATATTATATATGATTAATTAAAGGCTTTCATAAAGCCTCATGGGCTTAAGCCCATGATTTAATTAATCATTATGATTATTAATTAAGACTCCTCTTAATTATTTAATTTATCCCATGAATTTAATTTCCCTTCTCGATTTAATCTTTTTGTGCGACCCGATAGGATCTTGTAATGTTGGCAGTGACATAAAATCTCATTTTACGTCTCAAGCATTGAGCGGTATCTAGCAACACATCAATGCTACCCAAATTACAAGAATGTCAATGACTCGACATAACCTTTAGAACTTGTGATAATATTAATCATGTAACTTAATCCCTTTGTCCTTTGTGTTTAGATTGAACACGAGTCATGGAATACTCATACTCGTATATCCAATCTTTATTTCTTGATCCCCAAGTAGAACTAGAATAAACGAATAAGCTCGATATCTCATATTGACTCATTCGAGCATGGCCATGCATTTTAGTTCTCACTTGATCAAGGGCCAAACACATCTCCTGTTATATAGGCGGGACAAATCCTATCTCGATCAGTCAACATCCCTCTACATAATTCGTAGTGTATCCAATAGTCGCCTTTATAGTATACCCTGTTACGGGTAACGTTTGACGATATCAAGATACATAACTCCTTATGTTGGGATCTCTGATGATCACAAGTCGTAAGGATTGCATACATTATTATCACTATGAGAATTGAATATGACGATCATATAACTATCCATGTTGCATTCTCATGGTGGGTCTGTCCAGTACATCGTTCTCTAACATGTACCCATATGTTGATTTGATATCTCATATCAATGAACAATTCATCGATCAACATATACTAGTCTCTACGTATTATCATTATCCCTATTCATGATAATACTTGACTATGGACATCTTTAAGAATAATACAATATTATTCTAAGGACATTAACATATATATTAATTCACAATGCACAGTTAAAAGAATAATATATAATAATGAATTGCCATTCATAAAACCATAAACATTGTATGTCTTAAACAATTATCTAATGACTTGTCTTAGGGCATATCCCAACAAATCTCCCACTTGCACTAAGACCACTCAGACATATACCTAATGCCTAGAGATCTAGTATGACGACCATGCTTCTGCTGTGACAGCGGCTTCGTCAATGGGTCAGATACATTATCATCTGTTGGTACTTTGCATATTTTAACATCTCCCCTTTCAACGATTTCTCGAATGAAATGGAAACGCCTAAGTATGTGCTTGGATCTTTGGTGAGATCTTGGTTCCTTAGCCAATGCGATCGCTCCATTGTTGTCACAATAGAGTTCTATCGGATCTTTAATGCTAGGCACCACTCCAAGTTCAGAAATGAACTTCCTCATCCAACCAGCTTCCTTTGCTGCATCCGAGGCAGCAATATATCAGCTTCCGTTGTAGAATCGGCTACTGTTTCTTGCTTTGAACTCTTCCAGCTCACAGCACCTCCATTCAGGCAATACACATATCCAGATTGCGATCGAAAATCATCTTTGTCGGTTTGGAAGCTTGCATCAGTGTAACCCATTACATTGAGCTCTTCCTCACCTCCATAAATCAAGAATGTATCCTTAGTCCTTCTCAAATACTTCAGGATATTCTTGACAGCAATCCAGTGACCTTCACCTGGATCAACTTGATATCTGCTCGTCATGCTCAAAGCATACGATACATCGGGACGAGTACATATCATGGCATACATGATAGATCCAATAGCTGACGCGTATGGAATCTTACTCATGCATTGTCTCTCATCTGGTGTTGAAGGACACTGTTCCTTCGAGAGATAAATACCATGTGTCATAGGCACGAATCCTTTCTTGGATTCTTGCATGCTAAACCTTTTAAGCACCTTGTCTATGTATGTACTTTGACTTAGACCAAGAAGCCTTCTCGATCTATCTCTATAGATCTTGATTCCTAATACATAGGTGGCTTGTCCTAAGTCTTTCATCGAAAAGCAATTCCCTAGCCAAATCTTTACAGATTGCAAGGCATAGATATCATTTCCAATAAGAAGTATGTCATCTACATACAACACTAGGAAAATGATTACGCTCCCACTGACCTTCTTGTAGACACAAGGTTCATCTTCATTTTTGATAAAACCAAACTCTTTGATTGCATCATCAAAACGAAGATTCCAACTCCGAGAAGCTTGCTTCAATCCATAAATGGATCGTTGTAGCATGCATATCTTTCCAGCATCCTTTGGATCGACAAAACCCTCGGGCTGTGTCATGTACACATCCTCGAGCAGATTTCCATTAAGGAAAGCTGTTTTGACATCCATCTGCCAGATTTCATAATCATGAAATGCAGCTATTGCAAGTAAGATCCTTATGGATTTAACCATGGCCACTGGTGAAAAGGTTTCATCATAGTCAATACCATGAATTTGTTTGAATCCTTTTGCAACTAGCCGACCTTTATAGGTTTGTACGTTACCATCCATATCGGTCTTTTTCTTGAAAATCCATTTGCACCCTATGGGTCGTACCCCTTCAGGTGGATCAACCAAAGTCCATACTTGGTTTGCATACATGGATTCCATCTCAGATTTCATGGCCTCTTGCCATTTCTCAGAATCATTGCCCATTATAGCTTGTTGATAAGATGACGGCTCATCCTCATCAATAAGTAGTAAGTCACCTTGTTGAGTCACAAGAAATCCATATCTCTGTGGCTCCCGGTGTACTCTTACAGACCTACGCTGGGCTTGTGTCTCTTGAGCAGGTGCTTCTTCCACAACAGCTTGCGGAACCTGCTCTGTTTCCATCTCAATCTCAGGTTCAGTGTTTTCTTGTGGTTGAACTTCACTAAGTTCTATTTTTCTCCCACTGGTTTTTCTAGAAATAAATTCTCTTTCAAGAAATACACCAGTCCGAGCAACAACTACTTTGTTCTCGGTGGGATAATAGAAATAGTATCCTTTCGTTTCCTTAGGATACCCCACAAATAAACACTTATCAGATTTGGGTCCAAGTTTGTTAGTGGCGTGACATCTAACGAAAGCCTCACAACCCCAAATCTTCATAAAAGACATACTAGGACGCTTCCCAGTCCATATCTCATATGGTGTCTTTTCCACTGATTTAGATGGAACACGGTTCAGTAAGAAAATCGCTGTTTCTAGAGTGTGTCCCCAAAACGATATCGGAAGATCTGCATGACTCATCATTGATCTAACCATGTCTAACAAGGCTCGATTTCTCCTCTCGGATACACCATTCCATTGTGGAGTATACGGAGGAGTGAGTTGTGGAACTATCCCACACTCTTTTAGATAGTCATGAAACTCTTGGCTTAAGTATTCTCCTCCTCGATCTGATCGAAGGATTTTGATACTTTTGCCAAGTTGGTTTTGTACTTCATTCTTGAAATCTTTGAACTTTTCAAAGGTTTCATGTTTATGTTTCATTAGGTACACATACCCATATCTACTGAGGTCATCAGTAAATGTAACGAAGTATTGAAAACCACCTCTAGCTTGTGTACTTATTGGTCCACATACATCACTATGTATTAGTCCCAATAAAACATTTGCCCTTTCAATTTGTCCCTTGAAAGGGGCTTTAGTCATCTTGCCCATTAAACAAGATTCGCATGTTTCATATGATTCAAAATCAAATGAATCTAATACTCCATCCTTATGAAGTTTAGATATGCGGTTCTCGTTTATGTGGCCCAAGCGACAGTGCCAGAGATAAGTCGGATTACAATCATTATTTTTAATCCTTTTAGTATTTATGTTATAGATAGGCATATCAAGATTTAATACATAAAGACCATTCACCATTTGTGCACTAGCATAAAACATATCATTTAAATAAATAGAACAACAATTGTCCTTTATTATAAATGAAAAACCATACTTGTCCAAACAAGAAATAGATATTATGTTTTTAGTAATAGAAGGCACAAAATAACAATCTTTCAAAATCAGTGATAAACCAGAAGGTAAAGCTAAATGATAATCTCCTATAGCTAATGCAGCAACTCTTGCTCCATTTCCAACTCGGAGATCAACTTCACCTTTCGCCAACGTCCTACTCCTTTTGAGATCCTGTACATTTACACAAATGTGAGATCCACATCCAGTATCTAATACCCATGATGAAGAAGTAGATAAATTGACTTCTATAACAAAAATACCTGAAGCGGAAGTCACACTTCCTTTCTTTAGATCCTCCAGATATACTTTGCAGTTTCTTTTCCAATGGCCGGTCTCACCGCAATGGAAACTGTTCCCTTCCTTTGCTATCCCTCCCTTTGGCTTCAGTGCAGAAGACTTTGGCTTAGATTTAGCAAAGACCTTCTTTGCTTTCTTGTTGCCTTTAGCTTTGGCCCTTCCTTTGCCCTTATTCACAATAAGGACATTTGTGGCCTTAGTCTTCTTAGTATTTGCTTCATATGTTCTCAACATACCAAGCAATTGTGGTAGAGTCTTTTCCATGTCAGTCATATTGTAATTTACTACAAATTGACTGAAGCTCTCAGGCAACGATTGCAAGATCACATCGGTGGCCAACTCTTGGTCCAATGGAAAACCTAGCTTGTCCAGATTCTCAATGTACCCAATCATCTTGAGTACATGAGTTCCAACTAAGCTTCCTTCTACCATCCTGCATTGAAATAACGCCTTAGAGACGTCATACCTCTCTTGTCTTGCTTGCTGTTGGTACAACTGCTTTAAGTGTTCGATCATATCGAACGCCTCCATTTCCTCATGTTGCTTCTGAAGCTCAGAGTTCATGGTGGCAAGCATGAGGCACCCAACATTAAGTGCGTCACTCTGATGCTTCTTGTAAGCATCTTTTTCAGCTCTTGTAGCTGTTAGGGGAGGTTCCTCAGCGATCATGGGTTCCTCTAGGACATATTGTTTCTTTTCTTGTTTGAGGACTATCCTCAAGTTCCTATGCCAGTCTAGGAAATTCGTCCCATTTAATTTGTCCTTCTCAAGGACCGATCGCAGTGATAAAGTGCTAGTAACGTTGTTAGTTGCCATGGATATCTACAATATAAATATGCAAAATAAGTTTATGATTTAAATCATTTAACATGGTCTTATATTAAATGATACTCCCACTATTTTGTTTGAAAAATATCAACCCTCGAAACCTTTAGTGGGCCAAGATCCATATTTCGCCTAATCTTGAGTTAGCTTTGGCTAATCGCTCAAGACTCGGTTATTTAGGTAGACAACACTTTGTCAATTACATCACATATAATTCTTGGATAGTTGGACGAACAACACTTTGTTCAATTCATCAAATGAATTAAAATCCAACCCATGCCTCTAGGTTCCCAATCCTATTGAGATAACCTAGTTAAGTCGTACCCAACTAAAGTATAACGGATATCACTTTTATCCTTTCGCGCCTTACTAAGATTGCCACGGTGCTTTGCTTTGGCAAACCCACACATGTACAATCGAAGTTATTGACGAGTACTTTTATTTTGGAAGGCATCTAAAACTTAATATTTTAGAGGGATTTATTGATCTCATGATTAATTTGATAATTTAAAATATGTCCACTACATATAGTTGTATACATATCTACATATATGTGTAATACTATTATCAAACTAAAACATAAGATAAATCATGCATCAACATACATAATTAAACGTGACATGGTTATAGCCCCCACTAATGATTTTCTCAAGCCAATGAGAAAATCCTATGAGTCAACCTAAGGTAACTTCACAAGCACCTTCCTTTGGCTCCAATTTGTGAATGGCCTCCTCATCCCGGCACGATGCTCCATCTTCATTGATCACCATCAATAAAATAAACTACACTATTTACAAGATATAGAATTCCTCGATTCACAATCGAGGGGAACATAGGGGAGGGATTACATTTAGAATGAAATAGAGAAAGGCACGACACGCAGATCGTATTATAAATACAAACATCCACAAATCCTATCTAATAGGTCAAAGGGCTATAACCACGCACCATGCTCAAACAACACATAAAGCATGCATTAACATTTAATTAATTAAATTCTAAACATTTTAAATTTAATTCTAATTAAAACTGTAAAATAATTTTTGACGTCTTCTCATTACTCTAAGAACATACATCAAGCCAAGTACATACCATAGCATACAATATGCTATTAAAAGTAGAAATATAAGGTACCAATGTCATCTTTTCTCTCTCCTCATCAATCTTACGGCCCATTGACTCGAGAGATGAATACTATGACATAATATGAAGTAACTCATTTTTCGACTATTCTATGCTAAACCCTTTTAGCACAGTGTTTATGTACATAGATTGAGAGATCTCAAGCATCCTTTAGATCTATCCCTATAGATCCTTATGCTAAGCACGTATGACGCTTCTCCCAATCTTACATGGAGAAATTAGTAGATAATCATGCTTTAATTGATTAATCCAATACCATTCACAATGAGCATGATATAATCGACTTAAAGCATCACAAATGTAACCGTGCTCCCACTAACCTTTTTGCACACACATGCCACTTCCGGATTTATAACAAAACCAAACACTTTGATGATGTTATCAAAATGGAAGTTTAAACTTTGGGATGTCTTCTTAGGCATATAAATGGACCTATGGAGTTTGCAAACATTTTGCTAACGCCCATAAGTTGTGAACATCTTTGGCTGCTACATTTCTACCTCAATGTCACCATTGAGAAATGTTGTATTCACATCCAACTATCATATCTCATATTCATAATATGCAGATATAACTAATAAAAATCCAAATAGATTATAGCATCACGCTCGGGACATCACATGCCACGAACTAAAGCGACTAAGACTCGAACCACCATGGTTCGAATCACAAACACTCGGCTGGACCATAGATGGGCCTAGGGTTCAAAACCCTAGCCCATGGCCGAGCCAAGCTCGAGCGGCGGCGGCGCTAAGGTTCCAAACCCTAGCCGCCTCGCACCCTTTTGGTATTTTATCGAGCCATCTTGTTTTAAACGCTGGAATTTGTTAGCCACGAGTCACGGTCATGCCATGCACGGGGTTCGCTCAACCATCTCGAGCTAAGGGTTCGAAAAACCTCTCATGTGGTAAAGTTACTAATCCATGCATGCGTGAACCATTATCAAGTCAAAGAGTTCAAAACTCATCCACGTCTCAAAACTTTAGAAAATAAGGCGATGATGGCCGAGCCATGCACGGCTATTAGGGTTCGAACCCTAGCCGTCATGAGCTAGCCTTCACGTCCAATGGGTTCTAAACCCTAATTAATTTTCGACACTTCCATGCACAATTATTAGCCACAACGATTAAGCCATCTCGAGCCAAGGGTTCGAAAACCCTAGCCCTCATGTGGCTAGCCGTGGTGACATTTGTGATGGTGATGGCCGAAAACTTTATGACATATGGTTCGATATTCGCCTAATTATATCAAATACAACTTTACGATGATTTTCAAAAACTAAATATTTATTTCATATCATATATGAATTAAACAGTTTTAATTAGCATGCAATATTAATTCTAATATGATTAACACAATTTAATCACATAAATCCGATATGAGCCTTGTACACGGCTCTGATACCACTGTTAGTAATCCTTAGAGCACACTACGCAGCGGAATAAAATTTTTAGGATTACAAACCAGCAGATCTATACATAGGTTATCATATCGGATTAAGGTATACGAAGGTCTCACCCTTGTAGCGTGTTTGAAGCAGAATCCACGGAGCAGCACCACGTCCTACGCCTTCTCCGAGTCAATAGCAAAACTCAATGAGTTTTGCCTCAACGGTATCCACACGATCAAATCGGGTGAAGGGATAGTTTAATAACAAGTTGCTAGACAAGTTATTAAACCGGAACAATAAACACAATCGATTCCAAATCGAAAGGCACGCCCAATATTTCACAAAATCCTCTTCGGCTATCAAGTGGAAGCCGAGAGCAATTTTTGAAGTTGGAGGCCGTGTGCTTCAAGTTTGGATGTAGGTTTAATGATATGAAGTTGTCTTACTAATTAAACACCTTGCAATCATATTATATATGATTAATTAAAGGCTTTCATAAAGCCTCATGGGCTTAAGCCCATGATTTAATTAATCATTATGATTATTAATTAAGACTCCTCTTAATTATTTAATTTATCCCATGAATTTAATTTCCCTTCTCGATTTAATCTTTTTGTGCGACCCGATAGGATCTTGTAATGTTGGCAGTGACATAAAATCTCATTTTACGTCTCAAGCATTGAGCGGTATCTAGCAACACATCAATGCTACCCAAATTACAAGAATGTCAATGACTCGACATAACCTTTAGAACTTGTGATAATATTAATCATGTAACTTAATCCCTTTGTCCTTTGTGTTTAGATTGAACACGAGTCATGGAATACTCATACTCGTATATCCAATCTTTATTTCTTGATCCCCAAGTAGAACTAGAATAAACGAATAAGCTCGATATCTCATATTGACTCATTCGAGCATGGCCATGCATTTTAGTTCTCACTTGATCAAGGGCCAAACACATCTCCTGTTATATAGGCGGGACAAATCCTATCTCGATCAGTCAACATCCCTCTACATAATTCGTAGTGTATCCAATAGTCGCCTTTATAGTATACCCTGTTACGGGTAACGTTTGACGATATCAAGATACATAACTCCTTATGTTGGGATCTCTGATGATCACAAGTCGTAAGGATTGCATACATTATTATCACTATGAGAATTGAATATGACGATCATATAACTATCCATGTTGCATTCTCATGGTGGGTCTGTCCAGTACATCGTTCTCTAACATGTACCCATATGTTGATTTGATATCTCATATCAATGAACAATTCATCGATCAACATATACTAGTCTCTACGTATTATCATTATCCCTCTTCATGATAATACTTGACTAGGGACATCTTTAAGAATAATACAATATTATTCTAAGGACATTAACATATATATTAATTCACAATGCATAGTTAAAAGAATAATATATAATAATGAATTGCCATTCATAAAACCATAAACATTGTATTCTTAAACAATCATCTAATGACTTGTCTTAGGGCATATCCCAACAATTATTACAGTCCATATACACGACTCCAAGTGCTCACAAGCGAGCAACAAATAATGGATAACCATTTAGTAGCATAAATAATGTATACCATTTACCCAATCTCATTCTACGCTTTAGGAAGCAATATTATCCAACCAAGCTCCGTCAAATAACCTTGTAGCTGTAATACCTGTTTCAACAGAAGCAGCCCCCACACAGGGTGAGCATACAAACATCACACTACCCATATCATAACAATGCATAAAGGTCATGATACGATCATAACATCATAATTTACAATTATTTAAAATCTATAAAAATGTACTCCCTGTACGGTTCTGAATCTGTATAGCTTCCACGCACTGTTCATGTTTCAAACTCACACGCTTTCATAACATCAAATTCAGTATCGTTATTTAAACATGATACTCCTCAACACGATAAATTCAATACAATCAAAATCTATTATTTATGCTTAGTCATAAACAATTCCATATCGCATATGATCCTGCCTATCAATCTATCTCATTCTCGACATTTTCTCATATTGATCATGCCCCAGGCATCAATACTCAGCTCGTATACTCGGATCACGTATAACTACGCATCCCTCATACCACACATACATATATACATATTCATATTTTCGGATCACGTACAAATACGTATCCACCATGCCACATATGTCATACTCATCACACATATACATTTCTTACGTTGCATCATGCCATTTAATAATTCATGAATATATGAATGTGTAAGTACTTCATAATAAGTATACATGCTCGTACGTCACTACGTACCTTATAGTCGACGACATGAACAAGCCACCTTTGACGTCCTGAGACCGTTGAGTATCTATATCGAATGTCAATTCATCAACTAGTTCATTAATAATACAATTGATATCATTTATATGCATTTCAACTTCAATTCAATATAATTTTGGGATTATACTCAATCTCAATTATCATACCCCATATACCACACAAACAAGCCATTACCTTCCATTTATTCGAGTTATCACTAACTCAAGTATAGGGGTGGGAATCGGGTCGGGTAATCGGGATCGGGTAATCGGGTTTCGGGTAGCTGGGCGAGCTACCCGATCCCGAACCCGAAGAGATCGGGTACCCGATAATCGGGTTTCGGGTACCCGAAATCGGGTACCCGAACCCGAAATCGGGTACCCGAAACCCGCCTAAAATCAAGTCCGTCCTTGGACCGCTTTATCTTCACCGTTCATGTAAAACCACAATATAAACTACTTTCCCTTTCTTCCTTTTTCTTTAATCAATCTCCCCTCTTTCTCCAGCTTCAGACAAGGATTTTAACCGATGCGGCCGAGCTCCGGCAAACACCCGGCGGAGGAAGGCTACACCCCTTACTCCCCGAGGAAGTCTAAGAAACTCGAAATCAGAACCACCTTTCAATCCGTGAAAACCCACATCTCCTCCCACCGTTGGGCTTGGCTAACCGCAACAATCTCATTGCAGCTCTTACTCCTACTCCTCTTCAACCGTGCTTCTCCGCCGCCTCCGCCGCCGCGTACCACCCTTCTGTCAATCCAGAATCGACAAAGCGAAACTACGCCACCTCCCGGACCAGATGACGTCTGCCAATTCGGAAGAGTGTACATCTACGATCTGCACCCGATGCTCAACGAAGAACTCCTCCAAAACTGCCACGAAATTGACCCGTGGAGCTCCCGCTGCAACGCCGTGTCAAACGACGGATTTGGGCCTCCGGCGGTTGGGCTAAACAACGTCGTCCCACAGAATCTTACTACAGCGTGACTTTGAGGTCGGCTGAGGAGAGGAGAGCGAGTGACTTTGAGGATGGAAACGCAGACGTGCGTGTGTGGCTGTGTGCGGCGTTGAGGAGAGGACTGAGGAGAGCGAAGCGAGTGAGAAGTGAGAACTGAAGAATTGAAAGTGAAAATCAGAAACGTAAAGTTCATGAAATTAAAATCAGAGACGTAAAAAAAACTAATCGGGTTCGGGTATAGGGTACCCGACCCGAACAAAAAATCCAAAAACATAGTCCCGATCCCGAACCCGAAAAATAGGAATCCCGATCGGGTATTACCCGATCGGGTCCAAAAACCCGAAAGTCCCGATAAATTCGGGAAAAACCCGATCGGGTCGGGTTTAAACCCGATTACCCGAACCCGACTCCCACTCCTACTCAAGTATGTAATATTTTACATTACTAAGGTTCAAAATGTGTAACCTTACCTCATTGTTCAAGAATTCCTCAAAACATAATCATCATATAAAATAAGCATGCAAGTCATAAATATTCATTTAATTCAATTTTAACATCCATTATAAGGTTAGAACACGATTCCCAACTTTTATCTCATATAATCACTCACAACTCACAAACATCTCATAACATTGCCCAATCACTCACCAAGGCACTATAATGCTTTTAAGTTGGAAAGTGTAGGATTTTCACCACCAAATGATCAAGTAGGCCAACACTTGGACACCATTTAGACATATTAACAAACACCTTCCATGCATGGTTTTTTTTTTAATCTTCATATTTTAACCAACAATTTCCTTCTACAATAAATAGCATTTCTTCATACTCTCCAATTCCTAATTACAACACTTCAATACATGTAGGAATACATAATTACTTGCATGAACACCATCTACACACACAATCACATGCCCAATCAATTTCCAATATGAATAATCATCTTCTATACATGGCAAACTCATATCTTCCCATATTAATATACCCAACCCATGCACACAACATCCACACACCATTTTCCAACACCTACTAAGCACAAATTCTGCACACACTAGCACACAATTCACGCACACACACTAACACACACTTTCCAGCACACACTAAACACACATTCTGCACAACTAGAAAAGCAAACCCTTTTCCTTTCAATTAACAACTCAAAACACATCAAAACCACCCAATAAACAACCCCAAAAATCATCCAAAGAATGGCTAACCAAAACCCCCAAAATGAGCCAAATTTTCGAACTCAAAAATTGTGCCAAAACAACACATTAATTCGAAAATAAAGAGGGCAAGGTGCCTAGGAACATGAGGAAGTATCATACCTTCGAATTGGTGGCAAGAAATTAGAGTTTGGAGATCAAAATCCAAGTTCCACTTGGGCAAGGAGGGGGGACTACGGGTTTGGGGGGTTTTGGGGAAGGAGGGGCGATAGTTTTAGTGCGTGAGTGTGTGTGGAATTGCTAGCATAGAAATGAGATTTAAATGCTTTTAAAAATCCCCTTTTTTTATTTATTTAAAATACTTCAATCACTAACATTTAATCCCACTTTAATTATTTCATAATTTCCTCCTTCAAAATTAAAAACTAATATAAGTCATGATAAAGTTCCATATGCCCACATAATACGGCCCACCTCAAAATACGAGGTCCAGAATTTAATCACGTAAATTATCCCATAATTTACCATTTAACAATTAAATATAAACAGAATAAACTGGGCATCACAATTCTCCCCTGCTAATAAAATTTTGACCTCGAAATTTGAATTCACGCTTACTAGAAAAACCAACTGTAAAATTTACGTACCGGTATACAGCTCAAGATAGTGATTGGACCATCTGTAGGATGACAGTCATTCGAATCATCATGGCTCACACACGTACCCCATTACACCAACGATCGCAAGACTGCAAATCACGTCACTTTACCATATCCCAACATTAGCATCTAATGAGCTAACATGTATTAGTATCATGTCATGTAAATCATTACAAGATTAACATCATGATGTAATCGCTAAATCATGCAATCTATGCATATCACGTGTATATCAGAATGTATGACGATACACCAACGTTTTATCGTATAATTAACCTCATACCTGTGTGGTTGCAAATTCATGCAATCTATACCAACCTCGTCATATCGCATGTCACCCTTGTCTGTATGAAATACTGATACTCTTGAGCCCTTACACATCAACTTTTCATAAATCAGCTTCTGGTTATTATCTGGCGCAATGCAATTACTAGAAAGCCCATTAGTAATTCACATACGTATGTCAACATTATACGCACAACAACCACATATCATCGATATCAAATCATAATGAATGGTCTAACACGAATATTCTTACATCACAATTATACGCACATAGCATCATAATATCGTTCCTCCCTCAAATTTATCTCATAACTCATCATTTATTCTTATCTACTTGGATAAGTTATCTTATACTGACCATCGCTCCTTACTAATCACTTGCATATAGGCCATTTAAAACAAGGCATCAACATCAATATCGAATAATTCATCTCATACCTTTATAGGTGAAGTCATCTAAAATATACAATAGCATCATAGTATCATGCTTATCACAGTACTCACATGCTCTTAAGCATCAACTTCCGCATTTCATCAGCCAATTATCATCTATCATGGGACAAGTACAAAATAAACTCATTAGTATTTCTCAAATACTCATAGCATAACCACGTACCTTGTCATTTACGCATTATTGATATTCATAATGTTTCCGTCATCATACATTAATATCCCCGCGTCAAAAGTTTCACGCAATCCTGCACGCATCATGCTACAACAAACTATCACATATATGTGTGATTGAAATTCAACATAAGAATCACTCACATGCCTCAATGACGTAATTCCTTTTGATCCTTTATTCAACAAAGTACTATTTCATAAATGAATAACATATCATCGTGTAGTATGTATTCATGATTTCTCATACATCAGTCTCATCGCATATATCATCATTTATATGCCTTCCCGTTTCTAACACAATATCAATATGATAAATCATCTAAAGTGAATGTTCATATATCCCATGTATTCTCATTATGACATCATTATATTGTCTATCACATCATGTCTAACTCATCATTAATCACTACATGATTATTTATCAGTGTTGTCATTACACACCAGAGAATAACATCATAATTTCGTACTTACTACGTCGACCCGCGACGTTCACAATAATCACACGTCCACACAGTACATTCGTAGCGATCTCACGTCATCCCGTGACGTTCCATGTCATCTCATGACCTGTTCATTAATCTCATTCCAACATGGTTACATCTAACTCAGCATAACATGATTGACCGATCATTAATCTCACATTATACAAAACAATCATGTTTTCATAAACCGATATCATTTCAATCTGATCATCATCACCCCACTGTTATCTCGTCACTGCAAAAATATTCAATGAACATATCAATACTATATGTCATTTCAATTTCATTCTCAAGTCATAAACTATATAAATCAATCGAGATAATTCACAATCCACGTATATCAAACAGGTTAAACCAAACGAAATGGTTTACCTCAATTCCTCGTTCCCATGGAACATTCCAATATTCTCTTGAGCCTACAACTCATGTGTCCAAGAAACAATAATATGGTTTGTATCACACAACGTTCACTGCTCTCTACAATCAACACATCATCAATATACATCGCTAACACAATAGCAGTACACTAATACTCATGCTAACATAATAACAGCACATCAATATTCATCGCCCAATGACGGCACACTAGTATTCACTGCTAACACAATAGCAATATATCAATACGCATTGCCAACAATGGCATGCATAATCCCATCGTCACTACGAGCATGCACAATGTCATCGCCACGACTGACATACATATAATATCCATAATCACAATGCATAAAATTACATTCTTAAAACAATAAGATGTAATAACACTTACTGTACACAGTGGATCCACACTCGATTCTTTAAATTGTCCCTGTTCTCATCATAAATATGCCACAAAATATAATTTCATATCAATACACAATTGATATACTCATCATCAATAACATGACCGTCCAAAAATATTCATTGCCTCGACATATCAGCGGCATTCACAATATTTTCATCGCTTCGATATGATAGCTGTAAATATTATAAATCTCAATTATCACAATATAATCATACCATCATCTCGCCGATAAATGTCATCAATATATCGGTATCAATCACACCCCGCTATTGCATCAACTGCAATAAAAATGAAAGAAAACAATATTGTCACTTCGTTCACTCTCTCCATGATCGCTTTCACATGTACATTTGATTATCACAATACGTCAAATCAACAAGGTCAATTTAAATCATATATTCATCATCCTCCCTCTATAGTGGAGGCACATAAAATACATTGCACACTCTCAATAGTGTCGATCCCGACAATAATCACATCGCATGCTCTCCCTAGCACCGACTCAATATCAATATACACGTCACATGCTCTCCCTAGCATTGACCCTGAAATATACACGTCGCTCGCTTGTCAGCGGCGACCACATCACTCATTTGTCAGTGGTGACCCGAATCACATCGCACACTCCTAAGTGGCGACCTCTAAATCATACTAACACATCGCACACTCGTCAGTAGCGACCACATCACTCACTCGTCAGTGGTGACCCAAATCACATCGCTCACTCCTAAGTGGCGACCTCTAAATCATACTAACACATCGTACACTCGTCAGTAGCGACCACATCACTCACTCGTCAGTGGTGACCCAATCATCACTCCTAAGTGGCGACCTTTAAATAAACACATCACTCGCCTCAGCGGTGACCCCACTGTATATCCAACACAACACAATCACATCGCACACAACTAGTGGCGACCTCTAAATAAACACATCACTCGCTACTAGGCGGTGACCCTTAAATATATAAATACGTCGCTCGTACCCACATCGACCCACATATAATAATAACACGTCGCTCAGTACAAAGGCGACCCACACATAATAATAACACGTCGGTCAACCATAAAAGCGACCCTAAACCTAAGCGACACTTCGCTTTTCAATACTACAGTGGAATACGTACCTGTGCCATCATGTAAATGACATACACATACCTGATTGTCACATCATCTGTTGTCATACTCCAACAGCACAGTATTGCCTGCCATTTCCTATCCTCAGATATCATTTCTCATTTTCTGATTTCTCCTGTAAAATCAGATTTCTCAGCACTGCACATACATATACATAACATGTACACAAAACTCAAATCAATAAAACGCATTTATCCCTCTACTAGTAACAACATTCACTTATCATCAACGTTAATTACCATCAGCGATGCCATTCATCACGCACCTTAAAAGGCATTATCATTTTCACCATAGTCAAGCTAATGATATAAATAAAACGAGTTACCATACTCGAGGCTTTTCAACCATACCACCCTCATTGTGTATGTTCATCGTATCTCATACGATCCTGCAATCACGATGGTTAGCAATAACACCAATTTTCATTGCTTCATTTATAAAATGCACATAGCAGGCGTCATGTCACAATGACAGAAAACTACGATCATGTATAAAAGTATGTGATATACATGTCTATCAACACATCCCTAAGCCATTAAACATCCCAAAGAACTAACCACTGCTCTGATACCACTAATGTAAGACCCCAACCCCTCAACTCGTCATTAGTGCAATTATGACGTCATTTGTGTATGTAAAAATTTCTTTTCTTTTAAAGAATCATTACACGCTTCACATAAGTCCCATGACTTTTATAAAAATTTGGGCAGAGTCTCCCATAATTAGGCTATCCGAAAATATAGCACATCACTAAAATAACTCCCAGCCAGGGAAAAACACAATACTAAACAAAATCATCACCATAAATGAGTTCCCAGCGAGGGAAAACACAAAAATAGGAAGATATAAGAAGTGGACTCCCAACACCATTATTACAGTCCATATACACGACTCCAAGTGCTCACAAGCGAGCAACAAATAATGGATAACCATTTAGTAGCATAAATAATGTATACCATTTACCCAATCTCATTCTACGCTTTAGGAAGCAATATTATCCAACCAAGCTCCGCCAAATAACCTTGTAGCTGTAATACCTGTTTCAACAGAAGCAGCCCCCACACAGGGTGAGCATACCAACATCACACTACCCATATCATAACAATGCATAAAGGTCATGATACGATCATAACATCATAATTTACAATTATTTAAAATCTATAAAAATGTACTCCCTGTACGGTTCTGAATCTGTATAGCTTCCACGCACTGTTCCTGTTTCAAACTCACACGTTTTCATAACATCAAATTCAGTATCGTTATTTAAACATGATACTCCTCAACACGATAAATTCAATACAATCAAAATCTATTATTTATGCTTAGTCATAAACAATTCCATATCGCATATGATCCTGCCTATCAATCTATCTCATTCTCGACATTTTCTCATATTGATCATGCCCCAGGCATCAATACTCAGCTCTTATACTCGGATCACGTATAACTACGCATCCCTCATACCACACATACATATATACATATTCATATTTTCGGATCACGTACAAATACGTATCCACCATGCCACATATGTCATACTCATCACACATATACATTTCTTACGTTGCATCATGACATTTAATAATTCATGAATATATGAATGTGTAAACTTCATAATAAGTATACATGCTCTTACGTCACTACGTACCTTATAGTCGACGACATGAACAAGCCACCTTTGACGTCCTGAGACCGTTGAGTATCTATATTGAATGTCAATTCATCAACTAGTTCATTAATAATACAATTGATATCATTTATATGCATTTCAACTTCAATTCAATATAATTTTGGGATTATACTCAATCTCAATTATCATACCCCATATACCACACAAACAAGCCATTACCTTCCATTTATTCGAGTTATCACTAACTCAAGTATGTAATATTTTACATTACTAAGGTTCAAAATGTGTAACCTTACCTCATTGTTCAAGAATTCCTCAAAACATAATCATCATATAAAAAAAGCATGCAAGTCAGAAATATTCATTTAATTCAATTTTAGCATCCATTATAAGGTTAGAACACGATTCCCAACTTTTATCTCATATAATCACTCGCAACTCACAAACATCTCATAACATTGCCCAATCACTCACCAAGGCACTATAATGCTTTTAAGTTGGAAAGTGTAGGATTTTCACCACCAAATGATCAAGTAGGCCAACACTTGGACACCATTTAGACATATTAACAAACACCTTCCATGCATGGTTTTTTTTTTTAATCTTCATATTTTAACCAACAATTTCCTTCTACAATAAATAGCATTTCTTCATACTCTCCAATTCCTAATTACAACACTTCAATACATGTAGGAATACATAATTACTTGCATGAACACCATCTACACACACAATCACATGCCCAATCAATTTCCAATATGAATAATCATCTTCTATACATGGCAAACTCATATCTTCCCATATTAATATACCCAACCCATGCACACAACATCCACACACCATTTTCCAACACCTACTAAGCACAAATTCTGCACACACTAGCACACAATTCACGCACACACACTAACACACTTTCCAGCACACACTAAACACACATTCTGCACACACTAGAAAAGCAAACCCTTTTCCTTTCAATTAACAACTCAAAACACATCAAAACCACCCAATAAACAACCCCAAAAATCATCCAAAGAATGTCTAACCAAAACCCCCAAAATGAGCCAAATTTTTCGAACTCAAAAATTGTGCCAAAACAACACATTAATTCGAAAATAAAGAGGGCAATGTGCCTAGGAACATGAGGAAGTATCATACCTTCGAATTGGTGGCAAGAAATTAGAGTTTGGAGTCAAAATCCAAGTTCCACTTGGGCAAGGAGGGGGGGCTACGGGTTTGGGGGGTTTTGGGTGTGGGGTCCTCGTTACTTAATTCATTATGTATCAAGTTAACATACATATGTGAGTCTGAATTAAGTAAGAACATGCACTGATTTAGAGTATCTTACTAGTTAAGTTGTTACAGATGTACCAAATCCCTAGTACAAAAACAAATTAACTTTTTCTACATATACATTACATATAAAATTAACAACTTAAGCCAGTACAACTCCTATGCAGTGGTTCACCTCGCAGCGGAATAAGACTCACGATTCCCACGTCTATGCAATCCTACAGAAACATTCACAAAACGTGAGTATAGATAAACAACTATCTCAGTGCAATATCAAAACACAATATCAATAACAATGATAAAGCACAATAAATCATCTAATGTGAATGTTCTGTATCATGCATCCACAAATGCACCATGTCATATCTCAATAAGTACCCTATTATCACGAGACTAAAATGATATGCCTATTCAGCTCAATATGTCAGTGGAACCACCTCACATCTTCATATTAGCAGCACATATCATAGTACCGTCCTCAAATGATAATAGCCAGAGCATATACCCAAAAACCGGCGTATATCTCTATATAGCGTAACCGAGCATATACCCAAACCAGGCGTATATCTCTCTGTCACATAACCGAGCATATATCCAAACCAGGCATATATCTCTATGTAACATAACCAAGCATATACCCAATACCAGGCGTATATCTCAAATACATAACCGAGCATATACCCAATACCAGGCGTATATCTCTGACACATGATATCCATGAATGTACATGCATATGATACTACCAATCATATGATACTAACATAACACAATTCATATGATATCAATCTCATAACATCATCACACAATATCTATACTCCGTACGTCAACACGTACCTGTACTGCGACACAAACGAGATAAATTAGGCGTCACTGGCTAAGTGCCTCGTTGTCCTGTCCCCTGAGATGATGCTACAACAATGCCAACAATATCTCATGTTATCATAGGCATTAAAATCAAATTCTACAAAAATATCACATTTTTCAACATTCTGGCACTGGCGATCGATCGCTATTTCACATCAATCGATCGCCATACTGTTCTGCCCCCTCGCGATCGAGCGCCATATCTCGCGATCGATCGCCAAAGTGTTCTGTTGCTCGCGATCGATTGCCACATTTTCACCGATCGATCGCTACATGTATAAACCGCCTTATATTTTGCCCTGTCTCGGCGATCGATCGCCACAAAGCTCGCGATCGATCGCCGATGTCCAGAAAGTTCAGAACATTACGATTTTGAGCTTATCTTCCTAGCTCTTCTCCTACAACTCGAAATTTAACATGTAAATAAGTTTCATGCATTCTCTCATACTATAACAACATGTTTCCCCCATCTTACAATCCAATTACTAGCATATAAACATGTTATGATTCTTCACATGAACATTTCATATGCTATTTCTCATACATCAACACCAATGACATAAATCAAGTATAAAACCATGAATTTCTTACCAAGATGGTACAATTTCACTTCACACACCCTCCTAGCTCAATTCACAAGTGAAACCCAAGCTCAAACCAACAAGAACTTGAAAGAGATGGAGAGGAGCTTGTGTAGTGTTTTAGTAGGTGTAAAATGAGAACTATGTGATTCTCCTCCCTAAATCACCTTGATATAAGGTCATTAGTTTCCCTAAACCACTTGTTATCATATCATTTGGAGTTAATGACATGTTATGTAACATGTACATGAAATGAAATTCAAATTCAAATACAACTCCAATTCACATGAAATTCACATGCATAATCAAATGTCTACTAGTTCATGACTTGATATGTTATTAAATCATTGTACACCATGTTTCATTCCTTGCCCTTGCCATATATCATTTCATACATGTATTAATTCATTCTTGGTTCCACCCGAACCCCCAATATCATACCGCCAATTGATATAATTACACCATAATCATATCACACGTGTATACAACAAATCGAGGCATTACATTGGGGAAGGAGGGGCGATAGTTTTAGTGTGTGAGTGTGTGTGGAATTGCTAGCTTAGAAATGAGATTTAAATGCTTTTAAAAATCCCCTTTTTTATTTATTTAAAATACTCCAATCACTAACATTTAATCCCACTTTAATTATTTCATAATTTCCTCCTTCAAAATTAAAAACTAATATAAGTCATGATAAAGTTCCATATTCCCAAATAATACGGCCCACCTCAAAATACGAGGTCCAGAATTTAATCACGTAAATTATCCCATAATTTACCATTTAACAATTAAATATAAACAGAATAAACTGAGCATCACATATATGACCAAACATCATACAGGCATGATTGTCAAGCCCAAACAACCCCAAAATTCAGCAGTTACGTCCCTTAAATTTCGGCCATGATGTAAACCCCAAAATTCAACAAGAATTTGGCCCAACTACCAGGTTAATTCAATTCTCTACAACAGTCTATTTTAACTCGGTTCAGCAGACTCATTCAGCAGGAAGGTGAAACCAACATAACAAGATTTGAATCAATTGCAGCAGATTTCAAGCAAGGATAGCAGTTCATTTACGACCTCAAATTAACTGGTAGTTATCGAAGCAAAGTCGGAAAATCGGATATCAAATTTTACCCCAATTTCACACAGTTCACGCACGCATTTCGTGCGATTCCGGCGGGCTCCGGCGGCGATAGAGGCGGCGACCGGTGTAGAAAGTTTCGTCCAGGTGAGGAGAACATATTCGGTGTATGGCTTCGTCCAATTTGTTGTAGAATCGAAGAAATCGAACAAAATATGCTCAAACCCTCGTCTGTGCGATTTCGTCCGTTCCAGATCAAAATCAAACCACTTTTCGAACACCAAATTTTGATTATCTGGTATGAAATGATGCGTCTCTGAGTTGTGAACAAGGTGGTAGGTCGGTCTTGTCGTTAAGTGGTCGGACGGTGGTGAACGGAGCGGATAAGTACACGGTGGTCGGTGATCGCGCGAGAAGTGCATGTTTTCGCACCTTTTCGTAGGTGTCCGCGATCTGTGTGTATTTTACACGTTTTTGTATGTTTTTTTACATCTACACCGATATATATTAATTCCCGACCAATTATGACCATCGGGGTGTCACCGGTGTACTGGTGCATGTGCAACACATGTACAGTCCACACCTCACTTCATGTCCTTATTTGAATCACAAAAATTAAATCTTTCGATTTAATGCAAGTTTTATATTTAATAAAATTTCGGTGTTAATGATCATAATAATTTCGATCCCGGAATTATTTATCCCAACTCCGCTCCGAACTCCGATACCCACGAATTAAATCTCGACATATC
Organism: Haberlea rhodopensis; assembly: GCA_907163345.1. Taxonomy (NCBI): domain Eukaryota; kingdom Viridiplantae; phylum Streptophyta; class Magnoliopsida; order Lamiales; family Gesneriaceae; genus Haberlea; species Haberlea rhodopensis. Next base: position 22,423,280 of record CAJQUN010000001.1, on the reverse strand, counting down.
ATATAACCACCATAATTACATCAATTGCACCATTAATAATTATTTCGGACATTACAATAATAATTATTTCGGACATTACAATTCTCCACAACTAATAAAATTTCGACCCCGAAATTGAAACGCATGCTTACCATTAAAATCCAACGGTAAAATTTTACGTACCGTTATACAGCTCACAATAGTAACTTGACCATCTGTCGGACGACAACCATTCGGACCATCACGGCTCACACATGTGCCCTCAGTACACCAACAATGGTAAGACTGGAAATCACATTCTTTACTCTATCCCAACATTAGCATTTAATAAGCTAACATATGAATTCCTCGATTAATGTAAATCAATACGAGGTTAACATCATACTTGCCCTGTTCAATAGAACGAATGGATCGTATCGACTTGGAAAATGTAAAGATTTGTACAAATTACATGTTTCGTCACCACTTTGTGGAAAATCGTTAGGTATGAATATGTTACCTGTGTTCTCGCATCGGTACAGTTTCCTTGCACAAGATCTAAATCCGTCACAGTTTACTTTCATCATAGTACACATCATATAGTCACTAAATCATCAATCCAGGCATATCATGCGTATATCAGAATGTATGACAATACACCAACTTTTATCATATAAATACGACATAACCACAATTTACCATTTATACTCAATCATGACGAATCTCATCTCGAAGGGAGCTCTACCTATCAATTCATCTCATTCTCAACCACTTCGCATATAAGCCATTTAAAACAATGCATCAACATCAATATCGAATAATTCGTCTCATACCTTTATAGGTGAAGTCATCTACAATATACAGTAGCATCATAATACCTCATCATAGTACTCACATGCTCTTAAGCATCAAACTTTCCGCATTTCATCACCCAACTATCATCTCGTCATTTACGCATTATTGATATTCATAATATTTCCGTCATCCTACATTAATATCCCTGCGTCAAAAGTTTCACGCCATCCTGTATACATCATGCTACAACAAACCATCACATATCAGTGTGATTGAAATTCAACATAGTACTATTTCATGAATGAAGAACATATCATAGTGTAGTATGTATTCATGATTCTCATATATCAGTCTCATCGCATATATCATCATTTATATGTTCCCAATTTTATCAGTGTTGTCATTATATACCAGAGAATAACATCATAATTTCGTACTTACTACGTCGACCCGCAACATTCACAATGATCGCACGTCACACAGGACATTTGTAGCGATCTCACGTCATCCCGTGACGTTCCATGCCATCTCATGACCTGTTCATTATTCTCATTCCAACATTGTTAAATTTAACTCAACATAACATGATTAACAGATCATTAATCTCACAGCATACAAAACAATCATGTTTGTATAAACCAATATCATTTCAATCTGATCATCATTACCCCATTGTTATCTCGTCTCTGCACCATTAATCAATGAACATATCAAGACTATACGTCATTTCAATTTCTTCCTCATTTTTTAATTGGTTATCATACATCATAGCAATCAATCGCGATAGTTCACAATCCACATATATCAAACATATTAAACCAAACGAAATGGTTTACCTCAATTCCTCGTTCACCTGGAACATTCCAATATTCTCTCGCCTACAACTCATTTATCCGAGAACAACAGAGGTGTCATAACAAGGCATTCACTGCCATCTGCAATCAATATGTCAGTAATACTCATCGCTTAACGCAACTGTGGTACAACAATATTCATCGCTAATAACGATAGCGGTACTAAGATATTCATTGCTAACACAATAGCAATACATCAATACGCATTGCCAACAATGGCATGCATAATCTCATCGTCACTACGGGCATGCACAATATCATCGCCACTAAATAAGATGTAATAACACTTACTGTACACAGTGGGTCCACACTTGATCCTTAAAACTGTCCCTGTTCTCAACATAAATAGTCCACAAGATATAAATTCATATCAATACACAATATATATACTCATCATCAATAACATAACCGTCCAAAAATATTCATTGCCTCGACATATCAGCGGCATTCACAATATTTCCATCGTTTCGATATGATAGCGGCAAATATTATAATCCTCAACTATCACCATATAATAATACCATCATCTCGCCAAGAAATGTCATCAATATATCGGTATCAATCATACCCCGCTATTGCATCCACTGCAATAAAATGAAAGAAAACAATAATGTCTCTTCACCCCCTCTCTCCATGATCACTTTCACCTGTACAGTTGATTATCACAACACGTCAAATCAACAAGGTCAATTTAAATTAACGTATATTCATCACCCTCCCTCTATAGTGGAGGCACATAAAAGACATTGCAGACTCTAGTGTCGATCCCAACAATCATCGCTCGCTCGTCAGCGGCGACCACATCACTCACTCGTCCGTAGTGACCCAATAACACATCGCTCACTCATCAGTGGCGACCCATATCACATCGCTCGCTCGTCAGCGGCGACCACATCGTAAATAATCGATATAGTGGCAACACCAAGCCGACTATACCACATCGTCGCATCATCGTTGCGACACATCGTATATAATCGATATAGTAGCATCACCAAGCCTACTATACCCCAGCGTCGCTCCCCTACTACGGCGACACAATATATAATCGATATAGTAGCATCACCAAGCCTACTATACCCCATCGTCGCTCCCCTACTACGACGACACAATATATAATCGATATAGTAGCATCACCAAGCCTACTATACCCCATCATCGCCCCTCTACTACTGCGACACAATATATAATCGATATAGTAGCATCACCAAGCCTACTATACCCCATCGTCGCATCATCATCACGACCCATCAACTATATAATCGATATAGCAGCAATACCTAGCCTGCAATACCCACACGTCACTCCCTTGCTACTGCGACACAATATACTCATTCCAGCGACCCTCAATATCATCATTCATTTACAATCAGTGATTTATCATAATCAACGTCAATAGGAATAGGAATATCAATACATGCTCGTACGTTAACACGTACCTATGCCATCCTGTAAATGACACACACATACCCGATTGTCACATTATATGTTGTCATACTCCAACCGCACAGTACTGCCTGTCATTTCCTATTTTCAGATATCATATATCTCATATTCTGATTTCTCCTACAAAAATCAGATTTCTCAGCACTGCACATACATAGACATAACATGCACACAAAACTCAACTCAATAAAATGCATTTATCCCTCTACTAGTCGTAACGTCCACTTATTATCAACATTAATTACTGTCAGCGGTGTCATTCATCACGCACCTTAAAAGGCATTATCATTTCTTACCATAGTCAAGCTAAGGATATAAATACAAAGAGTTACCATCTCGAGGCTTTTCAACCATACCACCCTCATTGTATATGTTCATCGTATCTCATACGATCCTGCAATCACGATGGTTAGCAATAACACCAATTTTCATTGCTTCATATCCTAAAATGCACATAGCAGGCGTCATGTCACAATGACAGAAAACTACAATTCTGCAGAAAACTACAATAATGCATACAAGGATGTGATATACATGTCTATCAACACATCCCTAGGCCATTAAACATCCCAAAGAGCTAACCACTGCTCTGATACCACTAACGTAAGACCCCAACCCTTATACTCGTCATTAGTGCATTTATGACGTCGTCTGAGTATAAAAAAAAACATTTCATTCTTTAAACGAATCCTTACATGCGTCACATATTATCCATGACATCAATAATACTCAGCAATAAGACTCAAGGTTCACCCATTAGCATCCCCATTACACCACTTTTACATTGTGAGTTTTTATAAAATTTAGGCAGAGTCCCCCCATAAAAATACGTCACAAAATATAACTCCCAACCAGGGACAAACACACTACGAAAACAGAATACTGAAACTAAGTAAATTCCCCGCTCGGGAAAACACCATCCTAATAATAAGAAGACATCACAAGTGGGTTTCAACACCCTTATACATTCCATATACATGCATTAAAATGCCCACAAACGAGCAATGAATAATAGATACTCATCCAGATGCATAGTTAACATATACCATCAGCTCAATCTCGTATATCAGCTCAATCTCACACTACGCTTCTGGAAGCATCATCCAATAAGGTTCGAGCCTAGCACCCCAAGGCAGCATCGTACCTGTTGTACCTGTTTCAACAGAAACAGCCCCCACACAGGGTGAGCATACTCCAACTCAATCAATCACAAATCGATATACAAAATCATAATGCAACAGTTTAGATTATTCAAAACTCATAAAATATACTCCCTATACAATTCCGAGTTTGTATAGCTTCCACGCACTGTTCCTGTTTCAAACTCACGCACATTCATAATATCAAGTGTAGTATTATCATTGAAAACATGATACTCAATGATTCACATTAAAATACATGTATGCATGAATATATAAATACTGGGATACCTGCTCGTACGTCACCACGTACCTTATAGTCGACAACATGATGGGCTATCCCGACATCTTGAGAATCATGACGAATCTATATCGAAATTATCACTGAATATTAGTTCATTTACAATCCACTCGATCTCATGCATATCGATTCAATATCTTGAATATCACTTAAGTATATGACCAAACATCATACAGGCATGATTGTCAAGCCCAAACAACCCCAAAATTCAGCAGTTACGTCCCTTAAATTTCGGCCATGATGTAAACCCCAAAATTCAACAAGAATTTGGCCCAACTACCAGGTTAATTCAATTCTCTACAACGGTCTATTTTAACTCGGTTCAGCAGACTCATTTAACTCGGTTCAGCAGACTCATTCAGCAGGAAGGTGAAACCAACATAACAAGATTTGAATCAATTGCAGCAGATTTCAAGCAAGGATAGCAGTTCATTTACGACCTCAAATTAACTGGTAATTATCGAAGCAAAGTCGGAAAATCGGATATCAACTTTTACCCCAATCTCACACAGTTCACGCACGCATTTCGTGCGATTCCGGCGGGCTCCGGCGGCGATAGAGGCGGCGGCCGGTGTAGAAAGTTTCGTCCAGGTGAGGAGAACATATTCGGTGTATGGATTTGTCCAATTTGTTGTAGAATCGAAGAAATCGAACAAAATATGCTCAAACCCTCGTCTGTGCAATTTTGTCCGTTCCAGATCAAAATCGAACCACTTTTCGAACACCAAATTTTGATTATCTGGTATGGAAAGATGCGTCTCTGAGTTGTGAACACGGTGGTAGGTCGGTCTCGTCGTTAGGTGGTCGGACGGTGGCGAACGGAGCGGATAAGTACACGGTGGTCGGTGATCGCGCGAGAAGTGCATGTTTTCGTACCTTTTCGTAGGTGTCCGCGATCTGTGTGTATTTTACACGTTTTTGTATGTTTTTTTACATCCTACACCGATATATATTAATTCCCGACCAATTATGACCATCGGGGTGTCACCGGTGTACTGGTGCATGTGCAACACATGTACAGTCCACACCTCACTTCATGTCCTTATTTGAATCACAAAAATTAAATCTTTCGATTTAATGCAAATTTTATATTTAATAAAATTTCGGTGTTAATGATCATAATAATTTCGATCCCGGAATTATTTATCCCAACTCAGCTCCGAACTCCGATACCCACGAATTAAATCTCGACATATCATATAACCACCATAATTACATCAATTGCACCATTAATAATTATTTCGGACATTACAATAATAATTATTTTGGACATTACAAGTTGCACCTCTTTGCAACACGGATCGGGCAACTCACGGCCACCGATCAACAAAACACATCTCCAAAGATGTCTACATCCGTATGTTCCAAGAAATTACATCTTGGTCCAAACACACCATCGAGACTATACAAGGTCTCAAGTTCCCAAAAGGACAAGCAATAAAAAAAATCAATTGCATTCTCACCACACGTGTCAACAACTACACCAAATAATCCGGACCTAGCCATCCCTCGTTTACCCTAGGATCCAACAATCCTAACACATGGATGCTATCGAATTGTCCAGTTACGAATTACCATGTCCCGAAATAAGACAATCCCTCCTCAGGGGAAGTCAACTGGACCCCACGATTATTCTTCAGAATACATCGTGCTATCGAGATTACCGATCTCAAGATGCCACAATCTCTCACCAGAGATTCATCCATCCAAGCATCGTAATCCGATGCTCGACAAGTACTAAGAACGCTGGCATTCGTATATGTTGGGATATGCCCTAAGACAAGTCATTAGATGATTTTTTATGACATACAACGTATTATGATTTTATTAATGGCAAATTATTATTATATCTTATTCGAATATCCTGTGCAATATGAATTGATATATAAGTTTATGTCCTTAGAATAATATTGTATTGTTCTTAAAGATTGTCCCTAGTCAAGTATTATCATGAATAAGGATAATGATAATGCATTGAGACTAGTATGTTTTGATTGATGAATTAATTCATGGATATGAGATATCAAATCAACACATGGGTACATGTTAGAGAACAATGTACTGGACAGACCCACCATGAGAATGCTGCATGGATAGTTATATGCGTGTCATAAGCAATTCTCATAGTGATAATGATGTATGTAATCCTTACGACTTGAGATCATCAGAGATCCCAACATAAGAAGTTATGTATCTTGATATTGTCAAACGTTACCTGTAACAGGGTAAACTATAAAGGCAAATATTGAATACACTACGAATTATGTAGAGGGATGTTGATTGATCAAGATAGGATTTGTCCCTCCTATATAACATGAGAAGTGTTTGGGCCCTTGATCAAGTAAGACTAAAATGCATGGCCATGCTCGAATGAGTCGATATGTGATATCGAGCTTATTCGTTTATTCTAGTTCTACTTGGGGATCAAGAAATAGAGATTGAATATACAAGTATGACTATTCCATGACTCGTGTTCAATCTAAACACATTGGACAAAGGGATTAAGATACATGGTTAATATTATCACAAGTTCTTAGGTTATGTCGAGTCAGAGACATTCTTGTAATTTGGGTAGCCTTGATGTGTTGCTAGATACCGTTCATTGCTTGTGACATAAAATGAGATTTTATGTCACTGCCAACATTGCAAGATCCTATCGGGTCGCACAAAAGATTAAATCGATAAAGGGAATTAAATTCATTGGATGAATTAATTAATTAAGAAGAGTCTTAATTACTTGATTATAAGGATTTAATTATATCATGGGTTTGGGCCCATGAGACTTTAAGAAAGTCTTGAACCATAATTAAATCTTATAATATACAAACAATGTTATAATTAATTGTTAATTGATTCATTTTTGATAAAAACCTAGCCACCTTTAAAAGAAGCTCTCGGCCACCTCTCAACCAAAGAGACCTCTCGGCCGCCGCCTTGAACTCTTTTGGTTTTCCGGTCATCTTCATTCGATTTAGAATCATGTGTGGTTGTTGTTCCGGTTCAAGAACGAGTCTAGCAACTTGTTCTTGAACTATCCCTTTCGATTTGATCGTGTGGATACCGTAGAGACGAAGGTGAAAATTTTTGTTCGTGACTCGTGGTCTTGCAACGAGGATTCTGTATCTAACACGCTACAAGGGTGAGACTCTTTTATCATTCCGATATGAATACTCTGAATAGGTCCATGATTAGGATTCCATTTTTTTTTATTTCCGCTGCGCACTTGTGTGTTGGATTCCTTACAGTGGTATCAGAGCCGTGTACAAAGCTCATATTGGAATTATGTGGTTAATCGTTTAATCATACTTTGATTTGTATTGCATGCTTTAAAACTGTATAATCATATATGATATGAGTAAATCGAGATTGTGAAAATCATCGTAAAATTATATATGATATAATTGACAATTTATGTATACGATACACAAAGGCAAAAACAGAGCCCATAGCTCTTGATGGTTCGGCCGCCACCATCACAAATGACCCACGGCTGCCACATGAGGGCTAGGGTTTTTTGAACCCTTGGCTCGAGATGGTCTAGACGTTGTGGCTCATGGTTGTGCATGGAGGTGTCGAAACATGGCTAGGGTTTAGAACTTTTTGGCTCGATTAGATGGTTGGCGGCTACCTCCACGTGAGAGCTAGGGTTTTTCGAACCCCTTGGCTCGATATGGTCGAGCCGCCACCTTCATGAATCGTGCATAAGCCGAGCCACCGCCATTGGACTAGAGTTTTGAACCCTAGGTTGCATGGCTCTCGGCCGCCGCCGTCTAGTAAAGCTTGGGTTTCGAACCCTTTGGCTCGATCATGGTCCAAGGCGCCGCCGCATGTGGGCTAGGGTTTCGAACCCTAAACCCCATCGGGTCCAAGCCGCCGCCACACGTGGATGGCTAGGGTTTCGAACCCTAGTCACATGGGTGGTTGGTGGGCCGTGGGTTTGGGCTAAGGATCCGTGACATTTGATGTCCCGAACGTACGATAATTTCATAAAATTTATTTTACAGTTTTATTGGGATTACATTTTAAAATGTTTAGAATTTAATTCATTATTGTTATAGCATGTTTTATGTGTTTGTTTGAGCATGGTGCATGGTTATATCCCTATGGCCTATTAGATAGGAGTTTGTGAATGTTTGTAATTTAATACGGCATGCGAGTCGTGCCTTCTCTATTTTTCTGAATGTATTCCCTCCCCTATGCTCCCCCTCGAATGTAACTCGAGGAATTCTCTAAATCACGTAATTGTTATATAGTTTAGTTAGAGTTTTATTGATGGAGATCAATGAAGATGGAACATGGTGCCGGGATGAGAAGGCCATTCACAAAAGGGAGCCAAAGAGGTGCTTGGAGAAGTTACCCTTAGGTTGACATTTTAGATTTTCTCATTGGCTCGAGAAATCTTTAGTTGGGGCTATAACCATGTCACGTTTTCTTTATGTTGATGTATGAGATGCATGTTTACTGTTTTATTTAATATTGATGCTTGATATATATATATATATATATAGATATGTATATATTCATATATGTACCAGACATATTTCAATATTAATAAAATCGTGAGATCAATAAATCCCTCTTATAATATTAAGTTTTAAGACGCCTTCCAATTAAAAATACTCGTCAAGACTTCGATTGAACATGTGTGGGTTTGCCAAAGCAAAGCACCGTGACAATCTTAGTAAGACGCGAAAGGATAAAAGTGATATCCGTGTTATTTTAAATTTGGGTTCGACTTAACTAGCTTTATCTCAATAGGATTGGGAACCTAGAGGCATGGGGTTGGAAAATAATTCATTAGATGAATTTGAACAAAGCGTTGTTCGTCCAACCATCCAAGAATTGCATGTGATTGTAATTGACAAAGATTTGTCTACCTAAATAACCTAGTCTTGGGCGATTAGCCAAAGCTAACTCAAGATTAAGTGAAATATGGATCTTGGCCCACTAAAGTTTTCGAGGGTTGATAATTTTAAACAAAATAGTGGGAGTGTCATTTATTATAAGACCATATTAAATGATTAAAATCATAAACTTATTTTGCATATTTATATTGTAGATATCCATGGCAACCAACAACGTTACAAGCACACTATCATTACGATCGGTCCTTGAGAAGGACAAACTTAATGGGACAAATTTCCTAGACTGGTATAGGAATTTGAGGATTGTCCTCAAACAAGAAAAGAAGCAATATGTCCTAGAGGAACCCTTACCTGCTGAGGAACCTCCCTTGACGGCTGCTAAAGCCAATAAAGATGCTTACAAGAAGCATCAAAATGACGCACTTGATGTTGGGTGCCTTATGGTTGACACCATGAACTCTGAGCTTCAGAAGCAACATGAGGAAATGGAGGCGTTCGATATGATCGAGCATCTAAAGCAACTGTACCAACAACAAGCAAGACAAAAGAGGTATGACGTCTCTAAAGAGTTATTCCAGTGTAGAATGGTAGAAGGAAGTCTAGTTGGAACTCATGTACTCAAGATGATTGGGTACATTGAGAATCTGGAGAAGCTGAGTTTTCCATTGGACTAAGAGTTGGCCACTGACGTGATCTTGCAATCGTTGCCTGAAAGCTTCAGTCAATTTGTCTTGAATTACAATATGATTGAAATATGAAAAGACTCTACTACAGTCTTGGCATGCTTAGAACTTTTGAAGCAAATAGCAAGAAGTCTAAGCCTACAAATGTTCTTATTGTGAACAAGAGCAAAGGAAAGACTAAAGCTAAAGGCTACAAGAAGAACAAGAAGGTCCTTGTTAAGTCTAAGCCACATGTTTCTGCACTAAAGCCAAAGGGAGGAGTGGCAAAAGAGGGGAACTGTTTCCATTGCGGTGAGACCGAACATTGGAAAAGAAATTGCAAAGTTTATCTGGAGGATCTTAAGAAGACGAAGGGAAGTGTGACTTCCACTTCAGGTATTTTTGTTATAGAAGTCAATTTATCTACTTCTTCATCATGGGTATTAGATACTGGATGTGGATCTCACATTTGTGTTAATGTGCAGGATCTTAAAAGGAGTAGGACATTGACAAAAGACGAAGTAGATCTCCGAGTAGGAAATGGAGCAAGAGTTGCTGCATTAGCTATAGGAGATTATTCATTGTCTTTGCCTTCCGGTTTATCTTTAGATTTAAAAGACTGTTATTTTGTGCCTTCAATTACTAGAAACATTATCTATATTTCTTGTTTGGACAAGTTTGGATTTTCATTTATTATAAAGGACAATTGTTGCTCCATTTATTTAAATGATATATTTTATGCTAGTGCACAAATGATTAATGGTCTTTATGTATTAAATCTTGATATGCCTGTCTATAACATAAATACTAAAAGGATTAAGAATAATGATTCTAATCCAACTTATCTCTGGCATTGTCGCTTGGGCCATATAAACGAGAATCGCATATCAAAACTTCATAAGGATGGAGTATTGGATTCATTTGATTTTGAATCATATGAAACATGTGAATCTTGTTTAATGGGTAAGATGACTAAAGCTCCTTTCAATGGACATATTGAAAGGACAAATGATTTATTGAGTCTCATACATAGTGATGTATGTGGACCAATAAGCACACATGCTAGAGGTGGTTTTCAATACTTCGTTACATTTACTGATGACTTCAGTAGATATGGGTATGTGTACCTAATGAAACATAAACATGAAACCTTTGAAAAGTTCAAAGATTTCAAGAATGAAGTACAAAACCAACTTGGTAAAAGTATCAAAATCCTCCGATCAGATCGAGGAGGTGAATACCTAAGCCAAGAATTTCGTGACTATCTAAAGGAGTGTGGGATAGTCCCACAACTCACTCCTCCGTTTACTCCACAATGGAATGGTGTATCCGAAAGGAGGAATCGAACCTTGTTGGACATGGTTCGATCAATGATGAGTCATGCAGATCTTCCGATATCCTTTTGGGGACATGCTTTAGAAACAACAATATTCATACTGAACCGTGTTCCATCTAAATCAGCGGAAAAGACACCATATGAGATATAGACTGGGAAACGTCCTAGTATGTCTTTTATGAAGATTTGGGGTTGTGAGGCTTTCGTGAGACGTCACGCCTCTAACAAACTTGGACCCAAATCTGATAAGTGTTTATTTGTGGGGTATCCTGAGGAAACAAAAGGATACTATTTCCATTATCCCACCGAGAACAAAGTGGTTGTTGCTCGGACTGGTGTCTTTCTTGAAAGAAAATTTATTTCTAGAAAAACCAATGGGAGACATATAGAACTTAGTGAAGTTCAACCACAAGAAAACACTGAACATGATATTGAGATGGAAACAGAGCAGTCACCACAAGCTGTTGTGGATGAAGTGCCTGCTCAAGAGACACAAGCCCAACGTAGGTCTGTAAGAGAACACCGGGAGCCACAGAGATATGGATTTCTTGTGACTCAACAAGGTGACTTAGTACTTATTGATGAGGATGAGCCGTCATCTTATCAAGAAGCTATAATGGGCACTGATTCTGAGAAATGGCAAGAGGCCATGAAATATGATATGGAATCCATGTATGCAAACCAAGTATGGACTTTGGTTGACCCACCTGAAGGGGTGAGACCCATAGGGTGCAAATGGATTTTCAAGAAGAAGACCGACATGGATGGTAATGTACAAACCTTTAAAGGTCGACTGGTAGCAAAAGGTTTCAAACAAATTCATGGTATTGACTATGATGAAACTTTTTCACCAGTTGCCATGGTTAAATCCATTAGGATCTTACTTGAAATAGCTGCATTTCATGATTATGAAATCTGGCAGATGGATGTCAAAACAGCTTTCCTTAATGGAAATCTGCTTGAGGATGTGTACATGACACAGCCCGAGGATTTTGTCGATCCAAAGGATGCTGGAAAGATATGCAAGCTACAATGATCCATTTATGGATTGAAGCAAGCTTCTCGGAGTTGGAATCTTCGTTTTGATGATGCAGTCAAAGAGTTTGGTTTCATCAAAAACGTAGATGAACCTTGTGTCTACAAGAAGGTCAGTGGGAGCATAATTATCTTCCTAATATTGTATGTAGATGACATACTTCTAATTGGGAATGATATCCCTGCCTTACAATCTGTAAGGATTTGGTTAGGGAATTGCTTTTCTATGAAAGACTTGGGTGAAGCCACCTATATAGTAGGATTCAAGATCTATAGAGATAGACCGAGAAGATTACTTGGCCTAAGTCAAAGTACATACATAGACAAAGTGCTAAAACGGTTTAACATGCAAGAATCTAAGAAAGGATTATTGCCTATGACGTATGGAATACATCTCTTGAAGGATCAGTGTCCTTCAACACCAGATGAGAGACAACGCATGAGTAAGATTCCATATGCGTCAGCTATTGGATCTATCATGTATGCCATGATATGTACTCGTCCCGATGTCTCGTATGCTTTGAGCATGACGAGCAGATATCAAGTAGATCCAGGTGAAAATCACTGGATTGCAGTCAAGAATATCCTGAAGTACTTGAAAAGAACTAAGGATACATTCTTGATTTATGGAGGTGAGGAAGAGCTCAATGTAATAGGTTACACTGATGCAAGTTTCCAAACCGACAAAGATGATTTTCGATCGCAATCAGGATATGTGTTTTGCCTAAATGGAGGTGCTGTGAGTTGGAAGAGTTCGAAGCAAGAGACAGTAGCCGATTCTACAACTGAAGCTGAATATATTGCTGCCTCAGATGCAGCAAAGGAAGTTGTTTGGATCAAGAAGTTCATTTCTGAACTTGGGGTGATGCCTAGCATTCTAGATCCGATTGAACTCTATTGTGACAACAATGGAGCCTTCGCATTGGCTAAGGAACCTAGATCTCACCAAAGATCCAAGCACATACTTCGACGCTTTCATTTCATTCGAGAAATCGTTGAAAGAGGAGATGTAAAGATATGCAAAGTACCAACAGATGATAATGTATCTGGCCCATTGACGAAGCCACTGTCACAGCAGAAGCATGATCGTCATACTAGATCTATAGGCATTAAGTATATGTCTGATTGGTCTTAGTGCAAGTGGGAGATTTGTTGGGATATGCCCTAAGACAAGTCATTAGATGATTGTTTATGACATACAATGTATTATGATTTTATTGATGGCAAATCATTATTGTATCTTATTCGAATATCATGTGCAATATGAATTGATATATAAGTTTATGTCCTTAGAATAATATTGTATTGTTCTTAAAGATTGTCCCTAGTCAAGTATTATCATGAATAAGGATAATGATAATGCATTGAGACTAGTATGTTTTGATTTAATTCATGGATATGAGATATCAAATCAACACATGGGTACATGTTAGAGAACAATGTAATGGACAGACCCACCATGAGAATGCTGCATGGATAGTTATATGCGTGTCATAAGCAATTCTCATAGTGATAATGATGTATGTAATCCTTACGACTTGAGATCATCAGAGATCCCAACATAAGAAGTTATGTATCTTGAAATTGTCAAACGTTACCTGTAACAGGGTAAACTATAAAGGCAAATATTGGATACACTACGAATTATGTAGAGGGATGTTGATTGATCAAGATAGGATTTGTCCCTCCTATATAACAGGAGAAGTGTTTGGGCCCTTGATCAAGTAAGACTAAAATGCATGGCCATGCTCGAATGAGTCGATATGTGATATCGAGCTTATTCGTTTATTCTAGTTCTACTTGGGGATCAAGAAATAGAGATTGAATATACGAGTATGACTATTCCATGACTCGTGTTCAATCTAAACACATTGGACAAAGGGATTAAGATACATGGTTAATATTATCACAAGTTCTTAGGTTATGTCGAGTCAAAGACATTCTTGTAATTTGGGTAGCCTTGATTTGTTGCTAGATACCGCTCATTGCTTGTGACATAAAATGAGATTTTATGTCATTGCCAACATTGCAAGATCCTATCGGGTGGCACAAAAGATTAAATCGATAAAGGGAATTAAATTCATTGGATGAATTAATTAATTAAGAAGAGTCTTAATTACTTGATTATAAGGATTTAATTATATCATGGGTTTGGGCCCATGAGACTTTAAGAAAGTCTTGAACCTTAATTAAATCTTATAATATATAAACAATGTTATAATTAATTGTTAATTGATTCATTTTTGATAAAAACCTAGCCACCTTTAAAAGAAGCTCTCGGCCACCTCTCAACCAAAGAGACCTCTCGGCCGCCGCCTTGAACTCTTTTGGTTTTCCGGCCATCTTCATTCGATTTAGAATCATGTGTGGTTGTTGTTCCGGTTCAAGAACGAGTCTAGCAACTTGTTCTTGAACTATCCCTTTTGATTTGATCGTGTGGATACCGTAGAGACGAAGGTGAAAATTTTCGTTCGTGACTCGTGGTCTTGCAACGAGGATTCTGCATCAAACACGCTACAAGGGTGAAACTCTTTTATCATTCCGATATGAATACTCTGTATAGGTCCATGGTTAGGAATCCATTTTTTTTAATTTCCGCTGCGCACTTGTGTGTTGGATTCCTTACAGTATACACATACCGGTATACATTCCTAAGCACCAACACCACCTGCATACTCAATGCCCTTGGCTTGGGTATCTCCAATCATACCCACAAGCCCCAAAAAAATATAACCGTCAATCCTCAGTTATTCTCACCCAGTGGAGAATAATGATCGACAAACCAGCCACTCACGGTGTGATCCCAACATCAACACCACACAATCCTACTCATCGAATCTCTCAAAGATACCCAATAGGTATATCAATACCGCCTTCCTCACAAGGAAAGTGTCATGAACCCATGACCCTTCGACATCGAACCACCGTTCGAAAAACTTAGATATGATCATACCAAAACATATCCCGCAACCCAGAAATACACAACTGGTTCGAATAGTGCACCCCTGCCACTAGTACCAAATCAAATTCGTATACACGACGTATACCCTTTCTAACAATGCTCTGTACCAATACCATAGTACTCCACATCTCGAGCATCTCACTATAGACGCCTCCTCGTATGTCTCACCGAAAATTTTAGGCCATCACCTGGTCCAACACCAGTAATGCTTACCATGGCTGATTCACAATCAACCCTCGACCGATACCAACTGTCTCCAAGGCAGTATGATCCAAATCTCTTCAAGAAATACAACAATATAGTAGTGTCACCCCACTAACTATATCTCACAATTCCAATTGTGTCCCCCATTGCATTTCGTATGCAAGGATTTTTCAACCAGCGCTAACAACAACTTGTTGACACTCACGTTGGTACTCCCAACAAAATTGAGCTGTCTCAGTACAAGTCCTCAAAACATTCCACTTATAAACGTTCTCGTGAGGTATTCCATGCCTCAAACCTCATGCCACATAGTGACTGCAAGAGTCCACCATAAACCCTCATCATATCATCATACGATTCACCAAACTCGGTTCCAACGAGTAGTATAACAGCTACATCAAGCTCATCATAGTACTGCACAATATCTGGCTAGCAAATCGCTGCCTTCTTTGGTTTATACCAAACCTACCAACGTATCATACGTTCCATCCCGGTATACAATACCGCACAACCAATTAGAGTAGTGGGTCATCACTCAACGTTTCTCTAATACGAATGCACAACGGACATCCCGGTGTCCTCATTCAACCACAATGCAATCCTATCCATTAGGATTTATTCCACACCCTCACGGGTGGGTGTGACCATGTATACCACACATCACATCGACAAAAGCGAGTAGTTTCCCCAATAACTACCCCTATTAACAGTCACTTGGCCAATAGCCATATCAACGAGTATACCCAAGGGCACCACTACTCGTAAAATATTTACCTCAAATACATGATGCGGTACACTCACATGTACAGTGCATCCACTATTCATCGAGCAAACCTGCTCGGCATAATTGTCTCATCAACCGGTGACGCAGACACCACCTTGTGCTCACCATTGGCACTCAAACCATTCGACTAAACGCAAACTCAGACGTATTATTCATCGAAACGACTCTACACGTCTACATAGAACATCCACTATGTCATTGTCATCCCGTGACGGTACATGTCAACATATGATGTAGGGCCTTCCTACTTAACATCATAAGCAAGAAATAATTAGGGCTAAACATGCATCACAGACAGCTTAGGCTCCGGTTATTACGTGAGTTATTAGAATTACAGGCCAAAATAAAACTTCAAGCAAATTAATTACATTCTCAAATGAATGGCGCTATAGAATTATACTACTCCTGGAGTAGAGACTATACCAAATCCTGAATCCTAATTCATAAGGCATCTCGAAGCTCACTTCTTCAACCCTGCCCATAGCCCTCCTAATCCAAATGTGTACCTATAGGAACAACCCATCGTGAGCATGTACATCATTACTCAACATCATAGGGTAATGGCATATAAATAAATGCATGAAGTAAATGGGTAACGTATACTTCCTGGTTAATCGCATTAACCCTCTTTGGTTGTCCCTGTTTCATAGTCATGCATATAATCGTTAGTTCTCGGCGTAAACGATTAAAATCATACTTCACATATATGATCACATCAAACTATGTTAATTAGAAGTGGAACTGTCCCGGTTCTATTATGACAGCGGTACAATTGGCCCCCTCGCTCGACATAACACATCGTATGATACCCATCGCTACGCCTTGATAGCGGATTGTATCTCGTTATTCAGCGGATGATACCCATCGCTACGCCTTGATAGCGGATGTACCCCATCGCTCAGCGGATGATACCCCTCGCTACACCTTGATAGCGGATGTACCCCATCGCTCAGTTATGTGAGCGGCAAGACCTTCCTCACTTGCCCATAATAACCACCGGACATTCAACCATTCTTAATAACATAGTTTCACATTCATCATAAACATCATAGCATCTTATAGACATCATCATCTTGTAAACATCATTATCATATAAGCATTTTCATCTTATAGACATCATCGTCTCATCATAATCGTTATAGTAACGTCATATCATCTCCATTTATCATAACATCATCGTAAGCATCTCGTCATCTTTATTCATCGTAAACATCATCATCATTTATCATAACATCATCGTAAGCATCTTCTCATCTTTATTCATCATAAAAATCATCTTTATTTATCATAACATCATCGTAAGCATCTCGTCATCTTTATTCATCGTAAACATCATCATCATTTATCATAACATCATCGTAAGCGTCTCGTCATCTTTATTCATCATAGACATCATCATCATTTATCATAACATCATCCTAAACATCTTATCATCTTTATTCATTATAAAATCATCTACATCGTGAACTTACTTATCATAACATCATCTTAAACATCTTATCATCTTTATTCATTATACACATCATCATAGCATCGTAAATTCTTATGCAATCATAGTATGATCATAATATAGGAGTATGGTTTACCGTCCGATGCCCGTACGTCTCTTACGTACCTTAATTCCAAAAGTGGAGAGATTGTAGAACTCTATCTCCTTGAAGTTGTGGGTACCTGTGATGGTTCAACACAACCATACAAATCGATATTAGAAGCTAAATATAGCCCAATATCCAATCCCACAAGAAAATAAAAAACACATATTTTTATATCTCGCGATCGATCGCCGCCCAGGCCCGATCGTACTGGACATTGCTGAAAATTTCAGCTCTTGGCGATCGATCGCCAGCTTTGGCGCGATCGATCGCCAGCCTCGCCGATCGATCGCCCAAATGCGGCGATCGATCGCCAAATGCTACTGGCATCTACTGCTGGGTCGCGATCGATCGCCTGGAACGGGCGATCGGTCGCCGATCCCTGTACATCGAAAAATCGCCATTTTTGAGCATTTTTCAAGCTCCATCGAAACCATTCGAACCCAAACTTCCTTACAACAATAACAACATCATAACCCACTAAAACCCACATAAAACACTTCAAAAATCATACCCCAACAACATACAACACATACTCAAAACAAACCCACATAAGCACTTCAAAATCATCCCCATTTCAAAACTAAACATTATAAAACTTTAGGAAGGGTTCCATACCTCTTGAAGGCTCCAAATCTTGACAAAAATCACACAAACACAAGTTTTGTGGAGTTTTCCTTCTCCTTCCTTGGGGGATTTCGAAAATGTGGTAAAGGGGTAGGGTTTGAGAGTAATTGGGGATTTAAGAGTGAAAAGGGTAAAGTGAGTTGGGTAAGGTGGGGAAAGGGATAATTAAATTATACCCAAAAATTAACATGATTTATAAAATACCCTAACATGGTATTTTAAAAGCATTTTACAAAATGCAACAACTTCCACTAAATTCATATCTTCATCGTAATTAACAACCTAGACAATTAAATCGTGTTAACACTTCATTTTCTATCATGCATAACATGCGCCCTGAATTGCAACCCGCGGGTCACGCTTATCATGCGACTATGCATTTCATCATGATAATTAATTTAAACACATAAATCAATTATCCACATAATTAAACATATGAACATAATTAATGCCTTGATTGCAATTAATTATTTAGGGGACATCACATTACTCCCATACTTATAAGATTTCGTCCTCGAAATCGCATGCACTTACCCCAAAAGAAACTGAACATAAATCACATACCAGAATAGTTCCGGGTAGTGCTGTACCATATGCCGCTCCGTCTCCCACGTGGCCTCCTCGACACCCGACGATCCCACTGAACTTTGACCATCGGTAAAATCTTGCTTCGTAGTCTGCGATCCTCTCGATCCATAATTCTGACTGGTCGTTCAACATAAGATACATTTGAACTCAACCGAACCTCTGAAGGCTGTAAAACATGAGACGGATCTGGCTCATACTTCCTCAACATAGAGACAAGGAAGACAACATAATTACCAGACAAAACACGGCGGTAGAGTCAAACGGTAAGCCAAAGTACCGATACGCTGCAATACCTCATACGACCCAACATACATCGGAGATAACTTCTCCCGAATACCAAACCGAACCACACCCCGAAAGGGTGAGATCTTCAAGAAGACTCCTGACTGGAAATCTAGCGGTCGTCGCCGCTCATTGGCATAGGCCGCTTGCCTATCCTGGGCCGCTTTCATCTTTTGACGTATTAACTGAATCTATGCTTCCATATCCTCAATCAATTCCGGCCCTCCGACCGTCTTACTAGTCAAGTCCTCCTAGCACAACGGTGACCTACAACGTCGACCGCCAAGGGCCTCGAATGGAGCCATCTGAATGCTCACCTGATAGCTGTTATCATAAGAGAACTCTACTAGTGGCACTGAATCTTGCCATGGAGTATTAAACTCCAAAACACATGCCCTCAACATGTCCTCAAGCGTCCGTATGGTACGCTTCGTCTGACCACCTGTCTGAGGGTGATAATCTGTACTCAGTCTCACCTCTGTGCCCAAAGCTGTCTGAAGACCCTCCCAGAAATGTGGAGTAAATCTTGGGTCTCTGTCAGACACAATCAAGACTAGAACCCCATGCATCCTCACCACATCCCGCACATATGATTGGGCCATCTTTAGGTTCATGAAAGACACACAATAAGGGATGAAGTGAGCCACCTTCGTCAGCCTATCTACGATCACCAAAAACGCATCAAATCCTGAGGCCGTCCTTGGCAAGTGGGTCACGAAGTCCATAGATATGTGCTCCCACTCCCACTTAGGTACCTCCAAGCTCTTCAGCTCGCCACCAGGCCTCTGCCTTTCTGCCTTAACCTGCTGGTAGATTAAACATCTTGACAAAGGTCATAACATTACGCTTCATGCGTCTCCCCCAGATCTGACCACTTAGGTCCTTATACATTTTTCTTCCTCCTGGGTGGATACTGAACCGGCTACTGAGAGCTCGTTCCTAGATTTCTTTACGCAACTCCGGTGTATCTGGGACTACCCAACGGTTGTCCAATCTCAAGGAATCATCCTCAGCCACTCTAACTTTGATGGCTGACCCCGAAGTACCAATAATAACCACCTCGAAACCTCATCATCTGACCTCTGGGCTTTCCTGATAGCCTCAAATATGCCTGGCTCGGCCAATAAGGTGACATTCGCACCGGCGACGTGTCCACTTCGAAATCATAGCCCAGATGGCAATAAGAAGTCATCATAGCTGATAAACTCATGACATCCTCAGCAGTACTCTTCACCTTTCGACTTAAGGCGTCTGCTAACAAATTCGCTTAAGTCCACCCATCTTCCTTGTGCCTATCCAACTCAGCCTGTGTAAACAAAAACTCCAGGCTCTTATTGTCCGTGTAGATGGTAAACGACGTACCATGCAAGTAATGCCTCCAAATTTTCAAGGAAAATATAATGGCTGCCAGCTCCAAATCGTGGGTACCTAGCCTCATGTGGTTTCAACAGCCTCGATGCATAAGCCACCACATGCTTATCTTGCATCAACACACAGTCCAAACCTTGCAGAGATGCATTCGTGTACAAGGCAAACCTCTTATTCTCAGAAGGAATCACCAATATAGGTGCCGTAGTCAAACGACGCTTCAATTCTTGGAAGCTTTCCTCACAAGCTTCGGACCAATAGAACGGCACTCCTTTCTGAGTCAGCTGTGTCAGGGGTCTGGCAATCCTTAAGGATCTAGAGTACTGTTCTCAAGTGCTTTATGTGTTCCTCTTCAGTTTGAGTAAATAAGCACATCGTTAATGAAAACTATGACGAACTGATCCAAACATGGTTGGGGTACTCTGTTTATCAGGCTCATAAAACAGCTAGGGCATTCGTCACCCCAAAAGGCATGACTAAGAATCCGTAGTGCTCATATCTAGTCCTGGAAGCTGTCTTCTGTACATCATCTTCTCAAACTCGAATCTGATGATACTCCGATCTCAGATCGGTCTTACTGTAGAGCCTCGTACTCTGCAGCTGATCAAACAAATCATCAATCCTCGGAAGCGGATACTTATTCTTTATAGTAGCTTTGTTCAGTTGTCTGTAATCGACGCGCAGCCGCATCGAACCATCTTTCTTCTTAACAAACAAAACTGGCGCACCCCAGGGCGATACGCTAGGGCGTATATAGCCCTTATCAAGGAGCTCTTGCAACTGAACCTTTAACTCCCTTAGCTCCGCTGGTGCCATCCTATACGGGGCACGAGAAATGGTAGACGTCCCTGGTAGTAACTTAATCCCAAACTCGACCTCTCTCGTCGGTGGGAATCCGGGAATCTCTTCCGGAAATACATCAGGAAACACCGCCACTACGGGCACATCCTCAACCTTTAACTCTTCCCTCTTTTCAGTAATATAAACAGCATAGATGAGATATCCTTTATGGTCTCGTTCCAATAACTGTGTCATCTTGACAGCAGATATTAACGGAATCCTTGAACGGGAACCATCCCCATAGAATGTCCATTGGACTCCCATATCAGACCTGAATCGGACAGTCCTTGTCTGCAGTCCACAACTGCCTGATACTTGTTCAGCACATCGATGCCCACAATGCATTCGAAGTCTGACATTCCCAGAACAATCAAGTCTGTCCTCAGCTCATTACCCTCAAAATAAATGAGGCCGTCATAAACCATCTGATCAGTTATCAAACTTCTTCCAGCGGGTGTCGAGACTACAAGAGGCATGGGCGACGGAGAAGTGCATAGGAAATCGCATCACTTACTTCAGCATTTGCTGCTATGCTGCAACACAAGGGTTAACAACAATACCCAAAAGCAGTTCATATAATACATCGTTAGAGAAACAAAACATGTTAGTACAACATCATATACTTCGTATGCAACATACGCATAAAACATGTTTAAAAGTAAGCACCTAGCCAGCTTATTGCTAAGGCTACCCTTCACTCATTCCCGGGTTCTCTAACCACTGCTCTGATACCACTAATGTAGGGCCTTCCTACCTTAACATCATAAGCAAGAAATAATTAGGGCTAAACATGCATCACAGACAGCTTAGGGCTCCGGTTATTACGTGAGTTATTAGAATTACAGGCCAAAATAAAACATCAAGCAAATTAATTACATTCTCAAATGAATGGCGTTATAGAATTATACTACTCCTGGAGTAGAGACTATACCAAATCCTGAATCCTAATTCATAATGCATCTCGAAGCTCACTTCTTCAACCCTGCCCATAGCCCTCCTAATCCAAATGTGTACCTACAGGAACAACCCATCGTGAGCATGTACATCATTACTCAACATCTGTGATGACCAGGGATTATAGGTGTTAGTCCCGGAGTATTAATAACCCCTAAAGTTGTTTTACGTAGCGATTTGGAGTTTAATCGCGATGTTGGGCCTTCTGGGCTCGTTTATTTGAGTAGTTGGGATCGTTGGATCCCAAGGTTGAGGTTGTATTCACATTACGGTGTAAAACCTAAGAGTTGGGTTTTTTATGTGTCTCGGAATCTCGGGTGCTTGTGTGAGCACCGGTAGGGGGTTTTGGGGTTAGAGAGAGAGTTTTTGAAAACAGATGATTTTTAATGAATCACGATGTATTTGTGGGGTTATTAGTATTTCGGGGTATTTTTGCTATAAATACCAGTTGAACCCGAGATTTTATTAAAATTTTCATTTCAGCCCCAGCCGTCACTCTCTCTCCCGCTTCTGCCCATTCCCGACTTCCCCATGCCCCGCGTACAAAAGCGGTGCGCCCGCCGCCGTCCCGCCGCCGTTCGGCACGTGCGACCCGCCACCGGCTTCGTCTCGTCGAGGCGCAGCTAACCCCACCGGCAATTCGAAGTTTGGTCGCGTTTCTCGTTCGGATTTTGGCAGAATGCGTTGATCCCCAAAAGCTAGGGTTCTTCGATTTCGGTCGATTTTCCTTCCGATCTTCGTATGGGTAACCTTCCTTACCCCTTTTCCATGCTTGTGATGTATTTCCCTGTCTAATTGTGAATTATTGTTTCGAATTTCCCCAAATTCGTAGGGTTCATGTTCGAATTATTTGGGGGTTTTTGGCAAGGGTGATGATTCTTGCTATTGATGGTTTAATTCACATTTTAGATGTATTATGATGCTTAATTGGGATCGAATTGAGATGTTATGGTTCGAATTTTTGCCCTAATTTGGTGAGGGTTTGATTTCGAATTTTGGGGGTTTTGGCTATGGGTTGATGATTCATGTTAGGGATCGTTTATTGCATGTTTTAGATGATTTATGATGCTTGCTAGGGTTCGAATTATTGAAGGTGTTCTTGGGCAATTTTTTCGATATGTCGCATTCGTTTTCCCTCCCTGCATGTACCCTGCCCCGGGTCTTTTAAATGAATTATTATCGTGTGTTGACAATATTCTGAGGGTTATGGATGTGCTTGAGCATGGGTTACATGTTCGTAAATAATTGTGAATTATTTATCGTGTTATCACATCGTTCCTCAGGGCATGGAACTCGAGCAAGGTTTGGCTCGGACTTCGAGGATTTAAGGTACGTTTAGCGTACGAGCATAGTTTAAATGATGTTTTACAAGTATGATGCATGATTTAAAATACATGAAATGTTTTACTATGATGGTACAGGGACTTGGTTACGTTATGTTGATTCACATGGTGGAATGCTTAGTGCCGCTATGAAGCGAGCAAATGATGAGGTATGGTTGCTACGGAGCAAACACCGATAGTATGATGTTACTTTGATGTAAGAAATGAAAATGTGGTATTTGATTAGATATCTAGGATATCTGTATTTTATTCCCTATTGGTAATGAATAGGAACAGAGACGCAGTTAATCAGAGAAGTGATTAACTAGTATCGGAAGTTAAGGAAATCTCAATATGATATCTAGAATTATGATAATTGCTAGATAAAGAAAGATGTTATGAAATGTTGCTAATTTGAAACTGGCTAGGGTTAACCAATGTGATGATTAACTGCATATTCAGGATTTGATGATTTATCTGTTTTGAGAACAGGGTTATTACAGGGATACGCTAGGATGAGGATGATACCATCCAGGAAGTGTCACATATGTTCCACAATATTTACATTTTCGTAAATTATGTATTATGTTATTATGATTATGAAATTGTGGAATTGGTATGCTCACCCCGTTGGGGGCTGTCTCTGTTGGGGCAGGTGAACAGGTACATCGATGGCTTTGGAGATGAGCTCGAGCTGTTGATTGGATGTACTCCCAGGATCGTGGTACCAGGGCTTGATGGAGCACGGTATCGTATAGAGTACCTATATACCCATGATGGTTATATACATATTCATGATGCTCGCATGTGAGCACGATTATACTTGTATATGGGTTGTATATAAAGGCATGAGCCTTCCTCTCTTTCATTCTATGTGGTATGCATTAGAGGTAGAATTGCTAAATGATATGAGAGTCATTGGTGTATTGTGGGTGTTGAAACCCACTTTTGTTGTCATATGTGTGGTGTCTTCCCTGGTTGGGAATTTACTTGATATTACTGTATTCTGATGAGTATTATGTTTTCCCTGGCCGGGAATTATGTTATGTGTTGTGCTTTTATTTCGGGATAGCTCTATTTATGGGGAGACTCTGCCCAAATTTTTATAAAAGTCCACAATGTAAAAGGTGGTGTAATGGGCGAACTCCATGAGTCTATTGTTGTTAGGATGATGAACTTATAACATTGTATGTTAAAGAAAATTTTGTAATTGCCATTCAATGGTAAAGTATCATCTGAGTTTCCCGAATGATTTTATTGAAATCATGTGCCACACATAATGATTAATACACTAATCAAGGGTTAAGTATATGGGGTCCTTACATTAGTGGTATCAGAGCAATGGTTGCTCATTGGGGCTGTTGAGGGCCTAGGAAGTTACTGATAGCACATATTTATGCATGATGGCATTAATGTTATACGACATGACTAATTGTTTATGTGCTTTGATGATATGAAAAGTGGTATTGCTAACCATTGTGGTTGCAGGAATCGTGTGGAACACGATAGGATGACATTAATAGTGATGTCTAACACTCTATATGCTACGTGCCAAGGAATCTGATTTTGGAAGAAAATCAGGGAAAAGAAAGATATGACGTATTGTCTGAGGACAGACTGGGTAGACAACCGACAGTGGAATACTTCGGTATGGTCTCAATTATTATTGAATATACTAATGCGTTTGTTCATGTAATGTTCAAGCAAGGAAGGTACGTAAGAAACGTACGGGCATCAGACGGTAAACCATACTTCTATATGATGATGATGTTTATGATAAGTAAAGATGATATGATGATGATTATGATAAGTAAGTTATGATGATGATGTTTATGATAAGTAAAGATGATATGATGTTTATGATGAGTAAAGATGATATGATGTTTATGATGATGATGTTTACGATGATGTTTACGATGATGATGCTTATGATGATGTTTATGATGATGATGTTTACGATGATGTTTACGATGATGATGTTTACGATGATGTTTACGATGATGATGTTTACGATGATGACGATTATGATGATGTTTATGATGATGATGTTTACGATGATGATTATGATGATGTTTATGATGATGATGTTTACGATGATGTTTACGATGATGATGATTATGATGATGTTTATGATGACGTAGATGATTGGGTGAGATGCCCATGTGGTAAGATGCCACACAATGTTTATGATATGGTAAGACGTCATATGATTGGGTGAGATGCCCATGTGGTGAGATGCCACACAATGTTTATGATATGGTAAGACACCATATGATTGGGTAAGATGCCCATGTGGTAAGATGCCACACGATGATTATGTTATGGTAAGATGCCATATAACGGGGTAAGATGCCCATGTGGTAAGATGCCACACGATGATTATGTTATGGTAAGATGCCATATAATGGGGTAAGATGCCCATATGGTAAGAGGCCATACAATGTTATTATGTGGGAAGACGCCACAGGGTAAGATGCCCATATGGTAAGAGGCCATACGATGTTATTATGTGGTAAGATGCCACAGGGTAAGATGCCCATGTGCATGAATATGAACCAGGGAAAATGAAAAGGAGTTAATGAATAACAAGCAAGCTTACTCAACTATGATTTCGTACATTTACTGTTATATCTCTAAGATGATGATGCTATAAGATGACGATGCTTATATGATGATGATGTATAAGATGATGATGCTATAAGATGACGATACTTATATGATGATGATGTATAAGATGATGATGCTATAAGATGATGATGCTTACATGATGATGATGTATAAGATGATGATGCTATAAGATGACGATACTTATAAGATGATGATGCTATAAGATGATGATGCTTACATGGTGATGATGTATAAGATGATGATGCTATAATATGATGATGCTTATATGATGATGATGATGTATAAGATGATGATGCTATAAGATGATGATGCTTACATGGTGATGATGTATAAGATGATGATGCTATAATATGATGATGCTTATATGATGATGATGTATAAGATGATGATGCTATAAGATGACGATGCTTATATGATGATGATGTATAAGATGATGATGCTATAAGATGACGATACTTATATGATGATGATGTATAAGATGATGATGCTATAAGATGATGATGCTTACATGGTGATGATGTATAAGATGATGATGTTATAATATGATGATGCTTATATGATGATGATGTATAAGATGATGATGCTATAAGATGACGATGCTTATGTGATGATGATGTTATAAGATGATGATATTTATGAAATGATGATGCTCATATGATGAAGATGTTATAAGATGGTGATAATTATAAGATGATGATTTTAATCATCCATGTCAAGAATTAATGACTATATGCATGGCTATGAAACAGGGACAACCAAAGAGGGTTAATGCGATTAACCCGGAAGTATACGTTACCAATTATTTTCATGCATGTCATTGCCTTATGGTGTAACGATGTACATGGACCGTCACGAGTTGACTAGGTCATTCAGATGTCATTGTTGACGTGTATCGTCACTAGTTGACGATGCCTTAGATGCCATGAGTGGGCATGTATCGTCACGGGATGACGATGACGATGGTGTAGGAGATGTCTTATTAGGCATGCATCATCGTTACGATGAACAATGCGTTGAGTATACGTATTCAGTTGTATGCCTTGGGTGCCAGTGTCGAACACCAGGTGGTGTCTACGTCACCGGTCGACGTGACCCTTTTTCCGAGCGGGTTACTCGAGAAATGGATGAACGCGCTGTACATGTGATTGTACCGCAGCAATTGTTTGAGGTGATCATATTTCGAGTGGTGATACCCTTGAGGTATGCTCGTTGGAATGGCTTTTTGGCCATGTTTTGACGACAGGAGTAATCGTGGAGGAATTACTCGCTTTCCATTGATATGACATGTGGTAGACATGGTCACACCACCCATGAGGGTGTAGAATGGGTCCTAAGGGAGTAGGATCAGGTTATGTTAAGTACATAGGGACATTGGAGTGTCCAGGGTGTATCGGCATTACAGGAAGGTTGGGTAAAGACCCACTACTGTATTGATCTTCTTCCCATGGTACGATATGCCATGTGGAAACGTCCATCTGATTGGTAGGTTTGAGGTGAACCTAGTGAGGCAGCGACTAGTTTGTCTGCCGCGCGTGTGTAGCACCATGATGGGCTTGCTAGAGCTGTTATACTGCTCATTGGAACCAAGTTTGGCAAATCGTAAGGTGATACGAGGTGGATTGTGGTGGACTCTAGTAGTCACCACGTCATTTGAAGTTGAGGTTGTGTATGCCTCACTGAAACGTATATACGTTTATGTTTAAATCTTGGTGAGACTTGTCTGGGACAGCTCATGATGTTGAAGTACCAACAAGAGAGTCATCAAGTCGTCGTTGATTCGATCTGGGGATCCATGTATTTGGGATGCAATGGGTTTATTGCATGACCTTTCAAATTTGAAACTCTGTGGAGTCTTGATTGTTTAATTATGACCAGGATGTGGTTCTTGGGATATCCGGAGGTGGACATCTTATGAGATATCTTTTGTGTGAATCTATGGCCGTAAGTTGCCCAATTTGAGTTGCAATGATGCGACTGCTCCTTCGATAGAGAAGGTTTGGAAGTGGAAACCAGGTTTGGTATGTGTACAACGTGGTGTACTGGTGTTTCCCTTGTAACGATGTATGTTAGACATCGTGAGTCATGATAAGAGATGTCATTGAATGATATCTACGATGGAATCGGGAACGATTCGGATCCTCGCAGTTTCAGTTGACTAACTGCTTTTGGATGATTAGCGTTGGGTTGTGCTGACGCTCTTTGACGTTATGATAGATTTGGAAGTTTATTCCACTCCAGAGTTTGACACGAGGTCAACGTTCTCACGGTTGAGGTGTCATTCAGGATCGTAAGTATTGGTTGTTTTGCAGTCATGAGAGACTGACTTTTGGGATGACCCGCATCGAGGTACGTTTCTGCCTCTTGGGTGATATGTTGGTTTTGGTATGTCGCTCTGTTTCAGAGTTTGATGTGAGATAAGTATCCTCGCGTTTATTAAGACGATTCTGATATGGTCAAGAATCGAGGTTATGGCTTCATGTTGTTGTGTAGCCTGGGTGTTACGTTTTACATCGGTGCTAATTTCGAGGATGAAATTCTTTTAGTGGGGGATATTGTGATGACCAGGGATTATAGGTGTTAGTCCCGGAGTATTAATAACCCCTAAAGTTGTTTTACGTAGCGATTTGGAGTTTAATCGCGATGTTGGGCCTTCTGGGCTCGTTTATTTGAGTAGTTGGGATCGTTGGATCCCAAGGTTGAGATTGTATTCACATTACGGTGTAAAACCTAAGAGTTGGGTTTTTGATGTGTCTCGGAATCTCGGGTGCTTGTGTGAGCACCGGTAGGGGTTTTGGGGTTAGAGAGAGAGTTTTTGAAAACAGATGATTTTTAATGAATCACGATGTATTTGTGGGGCTATTAGTATTTCGGGGCATTTTTGCTATAAATACCAGTTGAACCCGAGATTTTATTAAAATTTTCATTTCAGCCCCAGCCGTCACTCTCTCTCCCGCTTCTGCCCATTCCCGACTTCCCCCTGCCCCGCGTACAAAAGCGGTGCGCCCGCCGCCGTCCCGCCGCCGTTCGGCGCCTGCGACCCGCCACCGGCTTCGTCTCGTCGAGGCGCAGCTAACCCCACCGGCAATTCGAAGTTTGGTCGCGTTTCTCGTTTGGATTTTGGCAGAATGCGTCGATCCCCAAAAGCTAGGGTTCTTCGATTTCGGTCGATTTTCCTTCCGATCTTCGTATGGGTAACCTTCCTTACCCGTTTTCCATGCTTGTGATGTATTTCCCTGCCTAATTGTGAATTATTGTTTCGAATTTCCCCAAATTCGTAGGTTCATGTTCGAATTATTTGGGGGGTTTTGGCAAGGGTGATGATTCTTGCTATTGATGGTTTAATTCACATTTTAGATGTATTATGATGCTTAATTGGGATCGAATTGAGATGTTATGGTTCGAATTTTTGCCCTAATTTGGTGAGGGTTTGATTTCGAATTTTGGGGGTTTTGGCTATGGGTTGATGATTCATGTTAGGGATCGTTTATTGCATGTTTTAGATGATTTATGATGCTTGCTAGGGTTCGAATTATTGAAGGTGTTCTTGGGCAATTTTTCGATATGTCGCATTCGTTTTCCCTCCCTGCATGTACCCTGCCCCGGGTCTTTTAAATGAATTATTGTCGTGTGTTGACAATATTCTGAGGGTTATGGATGTGCTTGAGCATGGGTTACATGTTCGTAAATAATTGTGAATTATTTATCGTGTTAGCACATCGTTCCTCGGGGCATGGAACTCGAGCAAGGTTTGGCTCGGACTTCGAGGATTTAAGGTACGTTTAGCGTACGAGCATAGTTTAAATGATGTTTTACAAGTATGATGCATGATTTAAAATACATGAAATGTTACCGGGACTTGGTTACGTTATGTTGATTCACATGGTGGAATGCTTAGTGCCGCTATGAAGCGAGCAAATGATGAGGTGTGGTTGCTACGGAGCAAACACCGATAGTATGACGTTACTTTGATGTAAGAAATGAAAATGTGGTATTTGATTAGATATCTAGGATATCTGTATTTTATTCCCTATTGGTAATGAATAGGAACAGAGACGCAGTTAATCAGAGAAGTGATTAACTAGTATCGGAAGTTAAGGAAATCTCAATATGATATCTAGAATTATGATAATTGCTAGATAAAGAAAGATGTTATGAAATGTTGCTAATTTGAAACTGGCTAGGGTTAACCAATGTGATGATTAACTGCATATTCAGGATTTGATGATTTATCTGTTTTGAGAACATGGTTATTACAGGGATACGCTAGGATGAGGATGGTACCATCCAGGAAGTGTCACATATGTTCCACAATATTTACATTTTCATAAATTATGTATTATGTTATTATGATTATGAAATTGTGGAATTGGTATGCTCACCCCGTTGGGGGCTGTCTCTGTTGGGGCAGGTGAACAGGTACATCGATGGCTTTGGAGATGAGCTCGAGCTGTTGATTGGATGTACTCCCAGGATCGTGGTACCAGGGCTTGATGGAGCACGGTATCGTATAGAGTACCTATATACCCATGATGGTTATATACATATTCATGATGCTCGCATGTGAGCACGATTATACTTGTATATGGGTTGTATATAAAGGCATGAGCCTTCCTCTCTTTCATTCTATGTGGTATGCATTAGAGGTAGAATTGCTAAATGATATGAGAGTCATTGGTGTATTGTGGGTGTTGAAACCCACTTTTGTTGTCATATGTGT
Organism: Haberlea rhodopensis; assembly: GCA_907163345.1. Classification (NCBI taxonomy): domain Eukaryota; kingdom Viridiplantae; phylum Streptophyta; class Magnoliopsida; order Lamiales; family Gesneriaceae; genus Haberlea; species Haberlea rhodopensis. The sequence goes on along the minus strand of CAJQUN010000001.1, from coordinate 22,392,024 downwards.
GGTGTCTTCCCTGGCTGGGAATTTACTTGATATTGCTGTATTCTGATGAGTATTATGTTTTCCCTGGCCGGGAATTATGTTATGTGTTGTGCTTTTATTTCGGGATAGCTCTATTTATGGGGAAACTCTGCCCAAATTTTTATAAAAGTCCACAATGTAAAAGGTGGTGTAATGGGCGAACTCCATGAGTCTATTGTTGTTAGGATGATGAACTTATAACATTGTATGTTAAAGAAAATTTTGTAATTGCCATTCAATGGTAAAGTATCATCTGAGTTTCCCGAATGATTTTATTGAAAGCATGTGCCACACATAATGATTAATACACTAATCAAGGGTTAAGTATATGGGGTCCTTACAACATCATAGGGTAATGGCATATAAATAAATGCATGAAGTAAATGGGTAACGTATACTTCCTGGTTAATCGCATTAACCCTCTTTGGTTGTCCCTGTTTCATAGTCATGCATATAATCGTTAGTTCTCGGCGTAAACGATTAAAATCATACTTCACATATATGATCACATCAAACTATGTTAATTAGAAGTGGAACTGTCCCGGTTCTATTATGACAGCGGTACAATTGGCCCCCTCGCTCGACATAACACATCGTATGATACCCATCGCTACGCCTTGATAGCGGATGTATCTCTTATTCAGCGGATGATACCCATCGCTACGCCTTGATAGCGGATGTACCCCATCGCTCAGCGGATGATACCCCTCGCTACACCTTGATAGCGGATGTACCCCATCGCTCAGTTATGTGAGCGGCAAGACCTTCCTCGCTTGCCCATAATAACCACCGGACATTCAACCATTCTTAATAACATAGTTTCACATTCATCATAAACATCATAGCATCTTATAGACATCATCATCTTGTAAACATCATTATCATATAAGCATTTTCATCTTATAGACATCATCGTCTCATCATTAATTCCAAAAGTGGAGAGATTGTAGAACTCTATCTCCTTGAAGTTGTGGGTACCTGGGATGGTTCTACACAACCATACAAATCGATATTAGAAGCTAAATATAGCCCAATATCCAAAAATCCCACAAGAAAATCAAAACACATATTTTTATATCTCGCGATCGATCGCCGCCCAGGCCCGATCGATCGCGAGATCGTACTGGACATTGCTGAAAATTTCAGCTCTTGGCGATCGATTGCCAGCTTTGGCGCGATCGATCGCCAGCCTCGCCGATCGATCTCCCAAATGCGGCGATCGATCGCCAAATGCTACTGGCATCTACTGCTGGGTCGCGATCGATCACCTGGAACGGGCGATCGATCGCCGATCCCTGTACATCGAAAAATCGCCATTTTTGAGCATTTTTCGAGCTCCATCTTAAACCATTCGAACCCAAACTTCCCTACAACAATAACAACATCATAACCCACTAAAACCCACATAAAACACTTCAAAAATCATACCCCAACAACATACAACACATACTCAAAACAAACCCACATAATCACTTCAAAATCATCCCCATTTCAAAACTAAACATTATAAAAACTTTAGGAAGGGTTCCATACCTCTTGAAGGCTCCAAATCTTGACAAAAATCACACAAACACAAGTTTTGTGGGGTTTTCCTTCTCCTTCCTTGGGGGATTTCGAAAATGTGGTAAAGGGATAGGGTTTGAGAGTAATTGGGGATTTAAGAGTGAAAAGGGTAAAGTGAGTTGGGTAAGGTGGGGAAAGGGATAATTAAATTATACCCAAAAATTAACATGATTTATAAAATACCCTAACATGGTATTTTAAAAGCATTTTACAAAATGCAACAACTTCCACTAAATTCATATCTTCATCGTAATTAACAACCTAGACAATTAAATCGTGTTAACACTTCATTTTCTATCATGCATAACATGCGCCCTGAATTGCAACCCGCGGGTCACGCTTATCATACGACTATGCATTTCATCATGATAATTAATTTAAACACATAAATCAATTATCCACATAATTAAACATATGAACATAATTAATGCCTTGATTGCAATTAATTATTTCGGGGACATCACATATGATATCCAAAATAACATCGTCAACTCGTGACGATACATGTCAACGCATGACATCCAAAATAACATCGTCAACTCGTGACGGTGTTATAGAATCTGCTGCTCTTGGTCTTGTTGGAATATCCATTCTTGGAGGAAGAACAACAGAATAAGCTGTTAATGAATTTCCTGAAGCAAGGGAAGCTTGTGCACAATTGAAAGAAAAGGGCGCGAAAAGGCCTCTTTCAAATAGGGGAATGCCACCTGCTTCAACTCTTGCATTTGACTTCAAGCCGGGATTCATCTCGAGAAATTCCTTTTGAATCGACAGATGAGATGAGAGGGAATTCGCACATGAAACTGAATGCAAGAAATCGTGTATATAAATAAGATTAGTTGAACTCTTACTGTGATCGTAACCGGTGCCGCTGTTCTTAATCTCGAATCAGCCTTACCTTCTTCCTTTTTGGAAGACTGAGAGATTCTTGGTGACTCTAATCCACATTGGTGGATGCTTGCTGTAAGAAGAAGAGTCAATTATGAATAAACTGGAATGGATGGAGAAAGTCACATCTGATGATATTGGGCCCGACGGAATTGGGGCCGACACGGGACTACTTTACACAGTTTTAGTGGCTAGGAAAAGGCCTTCAAGACGAAGGAAAACTCAATTAATAGAAATTCATAGCTATCTCCCGCGGACAAGGGAGACTAGATCTCCGACTATCTCCCAGAGCCTCATGGTTGTCTTTCGTTGGTACGCATGGTCCATCCTTCTCCATTGTCTTCCTCATCGGAAGATAAATGAAAGTCAGAAGCAATGGATGTAGCAAAGGCACAAGCGAAGCACGTTAGTCAGCAGAAGAAGTCAATCTCAATCCGATCTAGTAAGAAATGCTTTACCGATAAAGTCAAGCAAGAAACAGTAGATTCTTTCTTATTTTTCCAAGACTTCTTGCGAGCCTTCGGACTCTTACCCCTCATATTTTGCCAAAACCCAAAAAAAGAAAGGGTAGCTCCCTACTCAGAAGCAGTGGGAAGCAGAATACATGAGGCCAAGGCGCTTTGTTGCCCTCTAGTTCAGAATAATTTGAACGTGTATTCGAGAGGTTTGAAGAAAAATCAAAAGCCATCATCGAAGACACTGAAGATGTCAACTTGGGTACCCATCCCATCAAGGAGAAAAAGACTAGCTGAACCACCCTACCTTATGGAAGGAATAGACCCGACCTGACCTGTCCAGCTCTACCATAGATTAGGCTCGTAGTTTCATTCCTTCGCCAGCCGCATCTGGTTACGGGCATAGACACTGAAAGAAGAAACTGAATAACTCATCTTTGATGTAGCAGGCTAAGCTGGTCTTCCCCCAATATCTGGAAGAAGAACCAGAAATCGGACTGGGTAGTTGGTCATCACCAAGCGGATCGAGGAATGAAAGGAGAGGTCTCTCGAGCCTGCTATAAGTTGTCTTCGAGAACACACACAATAGTATATATATATATGATAATTAGGAATTCAAAATGGAGAATGCTTTTGGACTCCTATCGAAGCTGGGACTCAAGCCCAAGGCATGGAACTGGTTCAAGAAAAAGTGGACGAAGACTTGGTTGAGCCTGAACCCGGTCCTTTGAGGGATCCCTCAATCCTTAAGTTAAGTCTCAAAATGGATACGGACCCATCTCCCCTTGAGAATTGGATTGATTTGGTTATTGCGGAACCAGCGTTCTCACTTTGCCAACTTTGTTTGAAAAGAAAGATCTATGATCCCCTTATTTCCATAAAGGAGAAATCGGAAATATAGAATGTCTATGAGCCCTATGACCTTTCACTACCGGAATGTGCTTTACTCCAAGGAAGCACTTCCCGGACATCTATATCTAGGGCTTTTGAAACCGGAGATCCTTCTTTTTTCAATTCGGGAACTGAAGGTGGCTAAGTCAAGGCGCCTTATCTTGATAATCAGGTAGATTTGAGAAAAGGCCATAGCTATTAGTTTCATTGCCAGAAACACCGCCGTTGACAAATCCGCCTTAACCTCAGGTAGTTGATACTTTCAGGGGGAGCAGGCTCATCATTTCCACAAAAGTCGTGTAACTCTTAGTAATGGCTTCCATCTCAAAAAAATATTTTGCATTTCATTTTTTGGGAAAATATTGTCTTGTTTGAGAGCCGGCTGATATCCTAATTCTATGTGGAACTTTCCACCTTAGCTCCACGGATCGATGGCCGGACCGGGGGTGTGGAGAAGATGCAACCTGCCTTTCCAATAGATAAGGATGAGGCAACATTCTTGGAGATCAACATAGTTCTATGCTCCTCCCTCCCCTAAGAGAAAGATATCTTAATGGAAGGAGGGGGAGACAGCTATAGGCTCGACTGAGACTAGCTACTACGTCTTCCTACCCCAGATAGTATAGTCCATGTCTAGATGGACCAGAAGGAGGTTGAATCAATAGTTATTTGATAGAACCCAGGCACAGAATCCGAAATAACCATCAGGAGTAGGACTAGGGGAAGGAGGTCTAATCAACGGAATAAAGCAAGTAGTTGGGGTTAGTGCGGAGATGCGCCTTAGGACCCGCATAGGAGGGCATATATCTTGACTATATGCCATCACCAATCGCACTATAGTTTTGATTGATAGTTTGATTTGGTCTACCTTGCGAGATACCTTTTATACCTTTCTATATACCGGGTTTTGTAACCATCCTACAGATTAGTTGGGTGGGTGCCTTGAGCCCTATTTTATAGACAGATAGTCAACTGCCATTACTCTGGTTCTATATGGGAGCGCTTGAAATGGTTTGGCGAATGCTCGCGTCGGTCTTGCTGAGCCCTTTCGCTCCTTGAATCACTGAGAATGAACTTTCTACTATAGCATTTTAGAGTTTATCGCTCAGCAGGAGCAAGGTTATTAGATACCTATGCTTATGCTGATGTTATTCGGATTATGATAAACCCCTTACTTACGTTTAGCCCCAGTCTCATACTTAAGATTTAGAAACTCATTCCCGGGTGTGGGATTTAAAAAACCTTAATTTATTAGAAAAGGGCTTTCCAGGTGAAAAAGGAGGAGCTCTTTTCGGAATCGCACTTGGTTAGATCGCCTGACTTGGGCGCTCTATAGGGAGGAGGGAGCCTTTCATTGCTTATTAGAAAACTGGTGTATAACCATCCATGATAAAGGAAGTTAGATCCAAATCAGAAGATGATCGTCACGTGAGAAGATCTGCTCGCAAGACCGTAAAGTGGCATGGATCGCTGAGAGAATGAGATCGTCAGAGGATCACAGACAGATGATCTTGTGATCAAGGAAGAGGGGGGGCCTCTAGCCTCCAACCCACTTTCTCATGCCAAACTAGGCGTAGCCATCCACGACTGTGTTGGGAAATTGCTAATGAATGCCCAGATAATGAACGGTAGTAAATACGATGGATATCATTCTACTATACCATAGACGTAAGATGATGTAATGTCATGCCGCTACAAGGCTGCTGTCCACCCCGCCTCATATTGTGCCGGAATGGTATTTCCTACCGATCCATGCCATTCTTCGTAGTATACCTGACAAATCGGGAGGTGTAGCCGCAATAGCACCAGTTTTTATATGTCTGTTGGCTTTACCGTTTTTTAAAAATATGTATATACGTAGTTCAAGTTTTCGCCCGATTCACCAAGGAATATTTTGGTTGCTTTTGGCGGATCGCTTACTACTAGGTTGGATCGGGTGTCTACCTGTGGAGGCACCATTTGTTACTATTGGACAAATTTCTCCTTTTCTTTTCTTTTTCTTTTTTGCCATATCTTGGTTTTGGAAGATATGGCACTAAAAGTTGTAGAGCGGGTCGTCTTTCATATCGAGCCATTGAAGCAGCGCGTCGGGCTATAATCGGACACTTCCATCGTGCTATGAGCGGACAATTCCGAAGAAATGGTAAGATATGGGTAAGAGTTCTCGCGGATATCCCTATTACCGGAAAACCTACAGAAGTAAGAATGGGAAGAGGAAAAGGAAATCCTACGGGTTGGATTGCTCGTGTGTCCACGGGCGGCGGCAAGAACCATCGCCATATAATCAGCGGCATAAACCATCGCTATACAATCGGCGGCAAGAACCATCACCATATATCGGCGGCATAAACCATCGCTATACAATCGATGGCAAGAACCATCGCCATATAATCAGGGGAACAATCGTGGACTCAAGAGGTACTCACATGCATGTAGCACTTTGTTCCTTTCGACCCAAGAGGTGGCTCACATTGCATGCAGCACTTCGTTCCCGATTGCGTCGCTACGTCATGACAGCGGCATCATCGCTTCGATGTGACAGCGGCATGTATCATCGCTTCGACATCATCATCGCTTTGACATGACGGTGGTATCATCGCTTTGACGTGACAGCGGTATTTACCATCGCTTCGACACGACAACGGCATAATCAGAAATGTATCACTTTGTTCCGCAGGTCCAAGATGTACTCCCATGCACGTGCCACATGCCCCGTAGGCGCAAGAGGTGACCCGGTACATATGCACATTGTCCTTTGGACTCAAGAGGTGATGCACATTTTCATAATCTCACCGATATTTCCATACACCTGCATCGAGGTTAGCACAACAGTCCACAAATCCTACTACGTTATATCGGCGACTCAATAATATCCCTCGCTATGATATGACAGTGGTATTAACCATCGCTTCGATATATGAGCGACAAATACTATGATCCATCGCTGGTGATATACCCGTAGCAGGACTCTAATTGCAATACATTTGTATGCTCAATATCAATTGAAATCTCGTAATCATATGGAAATCATAGCCAAATATTCCAATTTCTGTTATCTACCATTCATGTCCTTAGACAGCGTATCATGTTTCTCATTTCCTGGTTTTCCTACAAAATCAAATTCTTTAACACTTTTATATCAAGTGCCAACCGTTTCCATCAATCTCAACTCATCGTATTCCATATGATCCTGCAACCACCATGGTTAGCAATACCACATTCCATATCATAAAAGCACATAAGCAAATAGTTGTGTCATACAACACTAACTACCATCATGCATAACTATGTGCTACCCATGCCTATCAGCGTGTTCCTAGACCCTCAACAGCCCCAAAGAGCAAACCACTGCTCTGATACCACTAATGTAAGGACTTGTGCCCTTAACCCATTATTAGTGTATTAACACATGCCATTAGTGCATACAATCATGTTACCAGGAGAAAGACTACATACAACCGTGGCATGAAATACCATCTATAAAATTTCCTTGGCATCATTCAAATAAGTATCCCCCAACCAAGCCCATTTAACATATCATGCACCCTTGTAATACACTAACACGTTCTCAATTCATTTCGCAATTCCTAAATAATTGCATGCAACATATATATGAAAAGAGAAAGGCTCATCCTTTTTATACAACCCACATACACAGAATATTGCTCACATGCGAGCATCGAATAAGTATATGTGTATCTACTGTACAAAATGCCGTACTCAATACCAGCTATGGTACTTTGATCCTGGAAGTATCTCCAATCAACAGCTCGAGCTCAACTCCAAAGCCATCGTTGTACATGTACCACCTGCCCCAACATAGATAGCCCCCACACAGGATGAGCATACCAATACCACTGATCCCATAATCACAATATCACACTTCATAATTTACAGAATGTAAATGCCAATTTTAAAAGATACTCCCTGGATGGTATCATCCTCATCCGGGATCCCCTGTGCTATTCCTGTTCTCAAAATAACTGAAACCATCAAATTCTCAAAAGTAGTTAATCATCTCATTGATTATCTAAATCCATTCATGTCATTATAGTTTCATAATCAAATATGATTAAACCATTAAACAAATGACCATAGATATCACATATATTTAACCAATGATTCCATAGTTCTATTTCATCGCTCGCTCCATAATAGCGGCGTCTTAATCTCACGCACGCTCAACAGCAGTGGCGTCACAACCGACGTTTGCTCAATAGCGAAGACATCCAATCATTGCTCGCTCAAAAGCGGCACCATAAAATTCCCAATGTATATTCAGTTATTACAAATACAACATACCATGCATTTCACAGTTGCAATAATATAAAAGGCTATGCTCGTACGTTATACGTACCTTATGATTCCGTAGTCCGAACCAAACCTTGACTGAGTCCCGCGACCCGATGAATTATGTGCTAACACATAAATAACTCACAATTAATCACAAACATGCGACCACGTGCCCAAGCACGTTCACAACTTCCAAACCTATCGTCAATCCACGACGATTAACCATTTTAAAAGACTCGTGGCTAAGCATGCGTAAAACCCAAAATATTCCATTTTATAAGTACAAAGGTTAACCACTTACTAAAACAAGTATCCCATTTTTATTATTAAAATTTGGCTCCAACCATTCCAATTTCATAGCATAGCATTCCCATCGGAAACTAGACATTGCCACGAAAATCGGCTAATTAAACCTCCAAAATCCCAATATTTTCCAAAATTTCGAAAAAAACAAACAAAACAGGGCCGTGATCGATCATCGTTCAGGCGCGATCGATCGCGCAAGTCTACTGCCCAAAATAATGCATGCCGAGATTGATCACCAGATCTCGCGATCGATCACCAAGACCCCGCGATCGATCGCCCATTATTCGTGATCGATCTCCACGACTGTTCATCATTTCCCCAAAATCAGTATAATGTAGCGATCGATCGGCGCCAAGCCGTGATTGATCGCGACATGCGAGTTTCTGAAAAATTCGAGCTTTAATGGGGTTTTTCAGACCAAAACTCAAAACCAACACTCCAACTCCTTCAACACCTCCAATATACCATTTAAAACCCATAAAACTACCACAAACTCAACTTTGAATTTTTTAACCAAAACCCCCAAATTTCCATAACCAACCCAAAACTAAGGTAATGTTTGATTCGGGCTACAGAATTATAAGGTACGTATAACGTACGAGCATAGTATTTTATATTATTGCAACTGTGAAATGCATGATATACTGTTAGTGTAATAAATTAGCAAGTATTGCAAATTATATGGTGCCGCTATGGAGCGAGCAATGGTTAGGATGTCGCTGCGGAGCGAACATCGGTCACGATGTCGCCGTTGTTGAGCATGTGAGAGTATGGAATGCCGCCGCTAAGCGAGCGATGAAATATGATGAGATAGAACTATGGAATCATGGTATAGATATATGTGTTATCTGTAATCATTGGTTGAATGATTTATTCACACTTAATTATGAAATTGGCATAGTAAGAACCGGGGTGTAGTTAATCAATATGATGATTAACTGATTTTGGGAATTTGATGGTTTGGTTATTGTGAGAACAGGAACAGCACGGGGAATCCTATGGGATTACGATACTATACAGGGAGTATCTTTTACATTTACAGTGATAAGTGTCGTTTTTACACTTATTTAGATGCGATTTTCTAATGGTTTTCGTGTTGATTCTTGGATTACTTTACGGTTTATAGTATATATTTCTATATTTCAGGAATCAATGTTAAAATGCATAAAAGTAGAGGAAATGAGCCAAAAATGATGAAAAATGACCAAACCGAGCGAACGCGTCAAAGCCGGGAAAGGAAGAAAAAAATCAAAAGAAAATAAAAATAAAAAGCAGCCGATCGATCGAGCCATCAATCTCGATCGATCGGTGTGGACAGAAATTTGGCAACCGATCGAGCCTCAATCTCGAACGATCGGCCGGGAGAGTTTGCTGAAAAATAAATTCCTTATAGAGTTTGGGTCCAACAAGGAAGTCCATGATTCATATCCCAATATATATATTCACGAAAATCATAAGAAATATCATACTTTAACCTAGGGAATAGCCTCCACTCCTACATACTCCATATCACCTTCATCCACCATCACCTCTTCATCCTAGGAATTGGAACAAGCCAACAAGAGAATCGAGGAGCACGATCGAGAAAGAAGCGAGGAAGGATCGAGAATCAACGAAGGAGTCGACTTGGAAGTTTTCTTTTACTTTTCTATTATTGTTTTGAATTATAATTGGATTTGTTGTGTTTTTTATGATTGAGAAATATCAATAACATAGTTTTTCCTATTAATTTTGAGATTGAATTCATATATCTTCTATGAGCATGTGTTATTGTTCTTAATGCTTTTGAATGATTGATCCCCTTTGAATGATATTTTATTGTAATTGAGATCGAGAGATAAAATTATAATACGATATAATAATTCATGCCGTGTGTTACATATTAAGATCGAGAGATAAAATCACATACGAGTGATAGCTTTCGGGTGTTTAATCTAAAGTTGGTGGTTTTCATAAATCGCATTCAATATTAAATTGTTAATTAAGTGAACGAGAGTTACTAGTTGCAATTTGATGTTAGATTTAATATAGCTCGAGGGTGTGTATTGAATAAATTCGGAAAACCCGTCACCTTAGAGATGTATGGAGAAAAGAATTGTAAGAGTTGGGTTAGGTGAATAATTGTCTTGATAAATCTTTCTTGTGGATTTTTCTCGTGATCGTCGATTGTTTTGGTTGGATTAGAGTATTTTAATTATTAATTAATTATCGTAGGTTAAATATAGTTAAAAGAAATCTTATTTGGTAATTGCTTGTTAGTCCCTGTGGGTTCGACAATCCGTATTCTTCTTATTTAAAATAAAACTTGACACCGTGCACTTGCGGTCTAAAATCGCTAGATTGGAATTAATTGCTTAAAATAATAGGGATCAAGTTTTTGGCACCGTTGTCGGGGACTAACTTTAGTAATATCATACTAGGTTCTTTGACTGTAATTTAACCATTTTTGTTTATTTATTTCGAAAAAAAAAATTTATATATATTTATTTTGTTTTGTTTTGTTTGTCTTGTGAGGTACTTGGAGATGCTACGTCAACTAGCCTTCACAAGCTTTGCCCAACAACATTCCGAGCCGTTCTACGCTGTTTGGGAGAGATTCAATGAATTGGCCAACACATTCCGGTATCACAACTTTTCGAACTATACTCTCATGCAATATTTCTTCAAATTGCTGGATGCACAGACACGAGAATGGGTATTGAGCGGAGCACTGGTGACTGGGAGTCCCCTGGTTGATAGAGATGAGGACAGTGTGGTGCACCTGTTCAATGATATGGCCTACTTTGATCATCACTGGCATTGTGATCCTTCACTACAAGGTTGGAGTCACCAATACCCACCGCAGCCTCACTACCTATTGATACGCCACAACCATTTGAACATCACGAAGAGAGGAGAGATAGTTCTGCAAACGTCACGACTCAGTTAGAGGATACCTTAGTAAGATTCATGCATCAACTGAGAACAGTTTGGAGTGCCAAACAAACTCTATGCGTCACCTGGAGCAGCAAATGGCGGTCCTCATGGAAACAATTTCAACTAGCTGCCAAGAGGAAGAGACGAGGGCTAGAAATGAAGAGGCGACGAATCGAGTTTGATTATATGATGATGAACACTCAATTAATCAAGTTTGGGTGAGTGATCCTACTCATGTGGAAAAGTCAAGGGAACTTGAGCCTCTTCAAGAGATTGAGCCTACTTCAGAGATGTTATCCGAGAAGTTCCCATGTAAAGATGAGTCGAGTGTGATGTTGGAGAAGGAAGAACTTTCGAAGATTCCGATTTGAGCCCATCGATGGAGACATGTTTTATGCCATATGTGGATCCGTATTTTCCATCGATGCCAACTTCACCGCACTACATCCTCCAAGATATGAAGCCAAGTCAAGAATCATTCTCCCATGCCTGCCACTTTAAGACGAATGTTGTTGGAGCGACGAGCTTACACTATTACAATCTTGCCAATCTTGAGGGCATACTGAATGAAGACCCATTAATGGTATCATACGATACTTACTATGGGCAGCAGCCGCTCTTTGATGGTTGCTTCTGATGGTCAAGCCGAAGACTAGAAATCAGCGCTTCTTGGGAGGCAACCCAAGCGTATCCTTTTGTTATTTAGTTTTGTTTTATTTTTCAGTTTTTGCATTTTAGTTTGTTTATCTCTCGAGTTGAATATTTTACCATTTGCATTCTTCTCTGGCTAGGCACTCAGTTGGAGCAATGAACCCCTACAACAGTGGAATTTTCAAAAGACAATCTTCTTCAACCCTCATGCAAGCGTCTTGATCAGGGGAGTTTACTTTTTCCCTTTTCATTTGAACATTGAGGGTAATGTTTGATTTAAGTTTGGGGGAGTGGCTTGCATGTTCACTTGTTTTAACCACATGTTGTGTGCTTAAATGACACTTGAATCGTCCGATTATTATGAGCTAATTTTTTTTTTTATGAGTTCAAACTTGAGAAAAGAATGAATTTATAGTAGTGACTGTTCAATGAGGATTTTGATCTCACTATGCATATGAACTTGATTGTTGATGATTATTGGACTTGTACATGAATATCCTAATTTGAGTTAGCATGTCAAGAATGAGGAATATATTGAGCACAATGAGTCATGATTTTGTGAATTGCATTTGTAATAGTGAAAATCTTTGTGAACTTGATGAATTGTTTTGAGCACCTTAGAGTACCTTAGAAACTATTTGATGATGACACTTTGAGGCGAAATTTTATAGTTATGAACTTGACTTGGAAATGATTTAGGCGATTTTTGGACCGTTTGAGCCTTTCAAGCTTACCATGATATATATCAATCTCTAGTGTCCCATTTTGAACCTAATTGCAAAAGAATGGAGTATGTTTAACGTACTATTAGCCCCCATTCAATATTTTTTTGACAACTCATTATACCCACCTTTATGAGCTTAAATTGAAAAGAATTATCTTTACCTAAAGGGGGTATAATGATTCTCATTAGATGCACATAATTTGCTATATTTTGATGAGCTATAGTTGAAAAAAAATGATGAATGAGAAAAGAAAAAGATAGATATAAAGCCGTGAGGAAAAAAATGACTAAATAAGACCAAAAGTGGCCAAGGCTATAAAAGAAAAAGAAGAGAAGCTCAATTTTGTGCTACAAATATGAACATTACATGCTTATACTCTCTTCTGTGATATCCTATCTTTTCTTTGAAGCCAGCACCAAAGGTCTTACATTACAAACTTAAAAAGTCATTTTGATCCAAGTCTAGGGAGTAACTATCATTAGTGGGAAGTTGTTTGAAAATAGGCCTATGTGATGCTTGATTATAATCTTGACTTTGAGTTGATTAACATGATTTGATCTTGAATATGTGCATGAAACTTGAGATTGAAATTAGCACACACACGTTCCGATTTTGAGAGGTGTTGCTTGACTTAGGAGAAAACATGTCTTGTCAACTTTTGTATATGTGCATGAGTTTCTGAGAATAATACAAGTCATGAAATAATTGTTTTAAGTATCAAGAATGAACTCTACCTTATGATTTTAATGCTTAATCGAGGATGATTAAGTGATAAGTTTGGGGGAGTTGATAAGTGTCGTTTTTACACTTATTTAGATGCGATTTTCTAATGGTTTTCATGTTGATTCTTGGATTATTTTACGATTTATGGTATATATTTCTATATTTCAGGAATCAATGTTGAAATGCATAAAAGTAGAGGAAATGAGCCAAAAATGATGAAAAATGACCAAACAGAGCGAACGCGTCAAAGCCGAGAAAGGAAGAAAAAAATCAAAATAAAATAAAAATAAAAAGCAACCGATCGATCGAGCCATCAATCTCGATCGATCGGTGTGGAAATTTGGCGATCGATCGGGCCTCAATCTCGATCGATCGGCCGGAAGTGTTTGCTGAAAAATAAATTCCTTATAGAGTTTGGGTCCAACAAGGAAGTCCATGATTCATATCCCTATATATATATATACACGAAAATCACAAGAAATATCAGACTTTAACCTAGGGAATAGCCTCCACTCCTCCATACTCCATATCACCTTCATCCACCATCACCTCTTCATCCTAGGAATTGGAACAAGCCAACAAGAGAATCGAGGAGCACGATCGAGAAAGAAGCGAGGAAGGATCGAGAATCAACGAAGGAGTCGACTTGGGAGTTTTCTTTTACTTTTCTATTATTGTTTTGAATTATAATTGGATTTGTTGTGTTTTTTATGATTGAGAAAAATCAATAACATAGTTTTTCCTATTAATTTTGATATTGAATTCATATATCTTCTATGAGCATGTGTTATTGTTCTTAATGCTTTTGAAGGATTGATCCCATTTGAATGATATTTTATTGTAATTGAGATCGAGAGATAAAATTATAATACGATATAATAATTCATGTCGTGTGTTAAAGATTAAGATCGAGAGATAAAATCACATACGAGTGATAGCTTTGGGTTGTTTAATATATAGTTGGTGGTTTTCATAAATCGCATTCAATATTAAATTGTTAATCAAGTGAACGATAGTTACTAGTTGCAATTTGATGTTAGATTTAATATAGCTCGAGAGAGTGTATTGAATAAATTCAGAAAACCCGTCACCTTAGAGATGTATGGAGAAAAGAATTGTAAGAGTTGGGTTATGTGAATCATTGTCTTGATAATTCATTCTTGTGGACTTTTCTAGTGATCGTCGATTGTTTTGGTTGGATTAGGGTAGTTTAATTATTAATTAATTATCGTAGGTTAAATATAGTTAAAAGAAATCTTATTTGGTAATTGCTTGTTAGTCCATGTGGGTTCGACAATCCATATTCTTCATATCTATACTAAAACTTGACACCGTGCACTTGCGGTCTAAAATGCAAGATTGGATTAATTGTTTAAAATAATAGCGATCATACAACTTTATGTTCCATAAATTATGAATTGTAATATTGTTATTCTTGAGACGGTGGATTGGTATGATCACCCGTGTAGGGCTCTCTGTTGGAACAGGTGGAACAGGTACAGCGGTAGCTCCGGAGTTGAGATCGAGCTATGGATTGGAGGTACTTCCAGGATCGAGGTACCAATACCGGTATTGAGTCGGGTACTGTATACATTAAATACACATTCACTCATTTGATGCTCGCATGTGAGCACTGGTATATGTGTATATGGATTGTATAAAGGGCATGAGCCTTTCTCTTTTCATTTATGGGTTGCATGCAATTAATTAAGGAGTTGCTAAATGAATTGAGAACATGTTAGTGTATTATAAGATGCATACTTAAGGGTTGAGTGGTATGGGGGATTTGGAGATTACATGAAATAATGCAAGAAATTTTATTGTTGGTATATTATGCAATGGTAGCATGTGGTTCTTCCCCTGATTACATGATTGTATGCACTGAATACATGGGTTAATACACTAATAGCGGGTTAAGGATTGTGGGGTCCTTACACTCCAACTATCATTCACCTTACAAATTATATCTCATAATTATTTATCCCACAATTCCATAATTATTGTTCAACTCCAATATTTACTTCTCAATCATATGATTTATCTCAACCATTTAGAAATTCAAAAATTTTGTCTCAATACCCGAACCTCACATTACTTGTTGTCACATATCAACAATGCAATACTGTTAACCATTTCCAATCATCAGACATCATATCACGTTTTTCATTTTCTGATTTTTCATACAAAATCAGAATTATTAATACTGTATACATATACAACGTGCATTTTCCATCAACATTCATTATTCTTTCACCAATCACTAATCAAATTACTATCAACTATCAAATGGTATATCATTTGTCGATCATCAAACGACACATCATTACTATCACAACAGTCAAGTCAATGATATACTATTTAAATAAATTACCGGTTGATAGTACTCCTCAATACTACCACTCTCGGTGCGTATGTTCATTGGCATCGCTTGTTATTTCTCAATATTACGTTCATTGTATTCCATACAATCATGCAACCACGATGGTTAGCAATAACACAAATTTTCATTCATGACCTCATGTCATATTATGCACGCGAAATGGTGTGTCACACTGACACAAGACAGCAATCATGCGTAAATTATGTGGTATGCATATCAACACATCCCTAGGCCTTTAAACAGCCCAAAGAGCTAACCTGGCTCTGATACCACTAATGTAGGACACAATCGTCTAATCTCGTGAATAATACATTTGTGACGTCATATATGTATGTAAAGAAGTTTTCATTCCTGAAACTCACACTACTTCTGCATACATTATTCATGCTCCATAATTATGATATGGGATTTTATAAAAATTTTGCCAGAGTCTTCCCGTACTTTAGACATACCTGGAAACAACAATTTATAAATGAATCCACGTGACAACAATAAAAATCCCACTCAACAATTCCTCATCAACTTAACCCCAAACGTTCAATAAACTAAATTCATCTAGCTCATGCTATATACTCAATTCAAAATGTCTCATATCTCCCCAAAGTAAATGTGCATGAACATCAAAACATAAGGGAAAAATAGAGAATTGCTACAACCATATAAATACATTAAACTACTCACATGTGAGCATTATATAAATGAGTACATATCTAAATAATCATATAATCCGACGTCAATCCGTGACGTTCAATGTCAACGCGTGACATTCCAATAATTTTCAATTCACTCATCGCGTTTTATTTAACAATAAATTCTGTCACTGCACGCTTTGACTCAAATAGCAAGATTTATACCGCAAGTACACGGTCGGCAAGGTTTAGTATAGTAGATGAAAGTCGGGATGTCAAACCCACAGGGAGTAGAAAACAAGTATCAAATTCCCCTTTAATTTAACTATATTTAACCTTAGAATATTTAGTGAAAATTTTACTAAATTAACCCAAGAACAGTAGCCAACCCAAAAAGCAATTAAAAGTTTAAGAAATCAGTAGAAAAAATTATCAAGACTTCGGTTCACTCATGTAATCCCCCCACAATTCTTTTATTAGTTATGATTTAAAATCCTACTTTCTAAGGTGACGAGTTTTCATAATGCATTTGTTATACTATGGTCAAGTTATAACAAGCCTAATATTAATGTTACAGTAAACCACTCTTGTATCCTTATTGCACAATCAATACCGAAAAACGATTTTTGAAAACTACTGGCCTTCGATTTTGGCAAATATATTGCTATCACACGTGTGTTAGATTTTACTTGGCCAGTCTCAATCTAAAACACACGGCCTAATTTACTATGTCGTATTGTATATCGTATGGTCCAGTCAATCATGATGTATTTAATCATTCAAAGGTGATCAATCCTTCAAAAGCATCGAGAACAATAAATTATGCGCAAAGAATTGTAGGAATTAATCAGAAATCGTTTTCTAAATCAAGGGTTCTAACATGGAATCCCCTAGTCTTTGCTAAACTAACTTAGCCAACAATCTAATCAAAGAACAATGTAAAATCATGTCTTGCAACAAATTAAACATTAAAAATCTAAAAATAACGAAGAACTCAATTTAGAAATACGAAATAATGCGAGGTATTGACTCCTTGCGTTGCTGCGTCGTCCTGTCTCTTCCAATTGGTCTTGCTCTTGAATGGCTTGAGGTGTAGAAGTGTGGAGGCTGATATTAGGTCTGAAAATATGTGCCAAAAACTTCTCATTTTCGTCCAACATGTTGTACTTATAGTGGGGGAGGAATAAGTTTCCTTTGTGGACTTCAAACTCTTAAAGATGGTATTCTTTTTTTCCAGAATTTCTCGGCTACCGATCGATCTGTAGCCTTCAACCTTTTATGTTTCAACTTTTGCTCCTCGGCAATCGATCCATTCAGTCGGTGATCCATCTTCAGGATTTTTTGTTGCTTCAGCTACTGACAGTCGCCCGGTATTTTGGTCATAACTTTCTCATACAATCTTGGAATTAAGAGAATTAGATGTCCAAGCGAAGATAACAGAAAGTTCTACAACTTTGTTGTGAAACACGTTTCCAAAATATGGCTCAAACATGAAGCAATTTGAGAAGAAAGAAGTGACACTTGTGTTGGATTACGATTTCTTATCTTTTCTTCAACTTTCTTTCTCCTTTCATCGTTTTTAGCTCTTTTTCTTCATTTCCTCGTACTTTCATCTAAATTCCTAAAATATGCAAATTAATACCAAAAAGTGTAATATGTTCAAGAATCATAGTAAAATAATAGGAGAAAACATAGAATTGCACCCCAGATCTGATGAAATAGGATGGATTGAGACAGTATTTTGTAAATATGTAATTATCTTGAATATATTAACCAGTTAAGTTCAAATCGACAATTATCATTCACCAATATTAACATCGTTCAATTAATAAATATAAAATGTGTTGGGTTTTAGGAACCCGAATAATCTTGGTTTTGATGTTAACAAAACTTGTTATTGTGTTGCTAACATATTTCATCAAGTGTGCAGTTCATAGATCATAATTAAGAGCTTGATGAATTACAAAGAAGTAGCTTGAAAATATCAAGCTGGACCAAGATTGAAATCCTGGCAGAGCGGATTGTTTCGATCATATCTCATAGCTCGGATATCGAAATGGTGTGCTTTCAAAAAGGTTGAACAGCCAACTCAAAATACTAAAAGTCATATTTCACAACAGATCGGCTAGTTCGAATGTTATCAAGGAGAAAAGATGTCTGTAAGATTGAGCTGTACCGCGAAGAAACAGCAAACTGTTACAGCAAGCAACTGTCAGTCTGTTTGGCATAACTCTTAGCTCGCTTATCGGAACGAGACAATTCAGTATGGTTGGAAAGCTGAGACAAAGATCTACAATTCATCTTTGAAAGTCAAAGACTGAATCGGGACGTTAAGATGGCCAGAAAGCTTCTGCAAGTCACGGCATGTGCTGCTGCATCCAGCAAACATACAGCAGGACCATCGCCTTGTATTTCAAGCATAACTCTCTCATACAAACTCGAAATCGAGCGATTCTTGATTCCGGGGAAATCTAAGAGAAAGGGCTACAACTTTCATGTAGATCACGTTGCCCGGAAATCAAAGAATCAAGAGCTACAAGCAACAAATCAGAAGAGCAAGTTTATCAATCTGTTATGTATCAAGCTGATTGTCCAGACTGATCCGGCCAGACTGATTTGCCCAGAATGATCCGGCTAGACTGATCTGTACAAGACTGATCCGGCCAGTCCGGTCCGAAATACAAAGAGCCCAGAAACCAGAATATGACCGTTGCAAGCTCGGAAATGGTGCAGAACCTTTTCCAAGGGGCATATTCTTGTGTCTATTGTATATATCATTGTTTGGGGCTATAGATACAAGTCTTGGAAGCTCAAATAAGGTGATTAAAGATCAATCCAAGCAAGATCAAATCAAACCCACTTGGGAATCCAAATGGGCAGCTTATAAGAAGAGAACAACTTGAAAGAGAGCAAGCCCAGATTTTAGGCACCACTTACCTTGATATATCAGATCTAGTTAGAGATCATTTGTGCCATATATATTCACTATATTCATTGTATTTGAGAGCTTAATAGATGAGTGAATATCATTGTAACGGTTGATGATCATCACAATCGATGAGATGTCTTTGTATGTGAGACATTAAATAACATACATAGTTGAGTTGCTAGGATTGGATGGGGCATTCCCAACTACATCGGGGTTGTACAACGGGATTGTATAAATCAAAGTCTTCTAGTGGAATCCTTCCATGAGGTGGAAGAAGGAGATGTAGAAGGATTACACCGCCTTCGAACTTCCATAAACAAATGCTTGTTTATTTACTTTACTTGCATAACTTTAAAATGTCTTTCAAATGGTTAATCGGTTATAGAGCAGGTTATTTCGAGTGTCTTCCGCTCGATTTTGTAACCGAACTCGATATAATCTCTCGGTCCAATTATTTCAAGAACACGAGCTATTGAAGCTCAATTTGGTTGAACTCGGGTGTGGAATGGCAACCCACCCCGATCGATCCTGACAAAATCAATAACATCTATTGATCGTACGTAAACACGTACCTTAAAATGTATACCATGATCTAGACATCCTAGACAATCGGAGGCTGGGACAGTATCTATATTGAATATTGATAAGTGCGTTTTTGCACTTATTATTTCTTTCGTTTATTTTGGATTGATGTTAGTTTTTCGACCAGAATTATGCGTTTTGTGTTTTTAGGAAGTTATGTGCTGATAAAGGATAAGATGATGAAAAGAGCATGGAATAACAAGAAAATGGTGGAACAAGGTGAAGGTAAGTCAAAGTAATGATGAAAAGATGAGCCAAGAAGAAGAATTGGAGTAGAGATCAGTATCTACAAATACAGAGATCGATCTCTACAGGAAAAAAAGAGGCAGCGACCGATCCCTAAGGAAGAAGCGACCGATCTCTGTAGACAGTGTGTTGGGAAACAAATCTTGCGACGCGGCGACTGATCGCTATCTCTAAGGCTAAATTTCTGAAAAAAAGACGCGGTGACCGATCGCTATTAAAGAGGATATCGATCGCTACGTAATTAAAGCGTGATTAAAATTAGCGGACCCAAAGTATAAGAGGCAGCCTAACCTACTTTTTTAAGGACTTTTGACACTCTTTCAAGGGAAAGACACATTAAGGAGGCTACTAGGATTCCAAGGGCAAGTATTTCATCACAAAACGAAGGCGTCTTTCATCTGGGGACGGAGATCGCTTCCATATCATTTTGTTTCTCTTACTTTCGTTCGTTTATGAATTTCTCAAACATGTCTATGTGTTTTATGAATTCTAGGATGAACTAATCCCTTCTTTCTTGGGGAAAGACGTAGCTTGATTGGATATTATATTTTGATTTACATAGTATGATTTATCACATGGTTTATGTGCATGTTTTTTTATTTGAATGCAATTTAATTGACTGGTCATTGATTTATTGTAATATTTGTTTGTGATTTATCACTCGGGAGAGGGGATTTGAACAGGACATAGGAAAA
The DNA here is from genome assembly GCA_907163345.1 of Haberlea rhodopensis. Classification (NCBI taxonomy): domain Eukaryota; kingdom Viridiplantae; phylum Streptophyta; class Magnoliopsida; order Lamiales; family Gesneriaceae; genus Haberlea; species Haberlea rhodopensis. The sequence goes on along the minus strand of CAJQUN010000001.1, from coordinate 22,371,134 downwards.
CACATCGTGGATGTTTATATCGTCGACAGGCGTATACCTCCATTGAATCCTTTGAAAGAATTATTGTGCAATCAATATTGTTTAATATTTAATCTTAGATAGGGATATCAAGGTTGGTATTGATGATAACTTATACTATCACTTGGGAAAGGGAGTAGGAAACACTTAAGAATTCTTGGCTAATAAACTAGATAAATCTATAATGTTGTATTGATCATAAGAAACATAGTTGATAATCAATTGAAATCGGACCTCTAGAATCCTTCTCATAATTAGTTCTCTTGAATTGTTGCAACTGCTAGTTAGTGATTTACGTTATTTGACAACCAACAACACTACTCGTTTTTCTAAATATGATTAAGACCATCTAGCACAAGTATTTAATTAATACTATAGACCAATCCTCGTGGGTTCGACATCCATTTTCATATCCATATACTAAAACTTGACATCGTACGCTTGCGATGCGTTTTGCACGCAACAAATTTTTGGCGCCGTTTCCTGGGATTGAATAATATAGTTTAATTCTAATATTATGCCAAGTAATCATAGTTTTGATTTAGAACTTTTATTTTATTTAGTACTTGAGATATATTTTGTTTCTTGATTTTTGCAGTGCATGCGACGATATATAAGGCCTGAATTGCTTTTATTTGATTCCGAAATCGAAAGAATTGCTCGACGATTACGTAAAGCTAGAAGGAACGAGTTGAGTCAAGTGGCTGCGGAAATCATGAAGCTGAAGCTGTTCCAGTAGCTATTAGAGATCACTTTAAACCAGTGATCAGTAATAACTATTTTTGTATTGTGCACCAGATCATTACTACAAACAATTTTGAACTGAAGCGTCATTGATTAACATGGTGCAGCAAAATCAATTCTATGGTTCAGCTTTGAGTGATCCTAATCTCCATCTGAGGATCTTTCTTGAGATATCAGACACTATAAAGATACATGGTGTTACTGAGAACACCATCAGACTGGGCATGTTCCCATTCTCTCTTAGAGATCAAGCAAGAAGTTGGCTTCAATCTTTGCCAATAGGAGGTATCACGACATGGATGACATGGCATCCAAATTTCTGGCAAGTTCTTTCCACCAGCAAAGTCAGCCTTGTTAAGGAGTGAGATCAGCAACTTTAAGAAATATGATTCTGAACAGTTGTATGAGTCATGGGAACGTTTCAAAGACTTACTCAGAAGATGCCCCCAGCATAACTACGAGAGTTGGGTGCAAATACAGCTGTTTTACAATGGATTGAACGGCCCTACTCGAATTATATTGGATGTTGCAGCGGGAGGAACTCTTTTCTCCAAGACAGCAGAGGATGCATATGAATTACTAGAGCAAATGGCTGCCAACAGTTACCAATGACCAACCGAGCGAGCACTAGTACGAAAACCAGCAAGTATGTACGAAGTTGATCAATTTACTGCATTATCTGCACAATTGGCTGCTCTTACTACGCAGGTAACACACATGAACAAGCAAGTGACTCCACCTACTATTGAGTCCGCTACCGCAGCTGCTGGTGTGTCATTAACTGTAGAGGATCCGATTCAAGAGCGAGCTCAGTTTGTGAACAATCGGTATCCAAACAACTATCGAGGTAATCCTGTGCCTAATCAATACCATCCTGGATACCGAAATCATGAGAACTTTTCCTATGCCAACAACAAGAATGCTTTGAACCCGCCTCCTGGATATACACCTCAGAAAAATGAAGGTAAGCCTTCTTTTGAAGATTTAGTTGGTACTTTTGTAACTGAATCCTCCAAAAGGTTTGAGCATAATGAGACGAGGCTGAACAATATTGAGACTCAAATGAACAATATGGGTGCCACAATGAAATCGTTAGAGGTCTCGATTGGTCAACTTGCAAATGCTATGAATCATCAACAATTGGGGATGTTTCCTAGCACTACCGAGGTAAATCCAAAAGAACAGTGTCATGCCATCACATTGAGAAGTGGTAATGAAGTTGGTAAATCAGAATTTGTGCATAGTGATGAATCACCAAATGAAGAAACTCCAAAGTCAGTTGAAACCTCTAAGGAGGTCGAAAGGAGCAGCATGACACTCAACCCGTGAAACCTCCAATGTATAAGTCTACTCTTCCATATCCTCAACGCTTCAAGAAGAAGGCAATAGATAATCACTTTGCGAAGTTCTTGGAAATTTTCAAGAAAATTCATATCAACATTCCTTTTGCTGATGCTTTGCAACAAATGGACAATTATGCAAAGTTCATGAAGGATGTGATGGCTAGGAAGCGGAAGATGGAAGACTTTAAGACAGTGAATCTGACTGAGGAATGTACTGCAATCCTCCAAATGAAGCTGCCACTGAAATTGAAAGATCCAGGGAGTTTTACTATCCCTTGTATTATTGGTAGTTCTTCTTTTAAAGTTTTATGTGATCTTGGAGCTAGTATAAATTTAATGCCTCTATCTGTTTTCAGGAAATTAGGACTTGGGGAGGCGAAACCAACCAACATCACAATGCAAATGGCGGATGGGTCTCTCACATACCCTCACAGTATGCAAACTTTACCTTTCAGCAGACTTCATTTTCTAGTATACAAGAAGACGAGGAGATGCTGCTAATTGTGGGACGACCGTTCTTGGCTACAGGGGAAACAAAAATAGATGTCAAAAGAGGGGAGCTATCAATGCAGTTGAAGATGAAAAAGTCATTTTAATGTATTTAAAATGACTACCACCCCACATGTCATGGAGAGGCCAAATGATTGTAAGAAGGTCCAAATACCGACAACTGAGAGAGTTGAGCAATGTTGCAAGATTGATAGACTGGAAAGCTGTACAAAGTGGTCACTGCTGTCAGAAAAGTTGTGAAGAAGCTAAAGAATAAGAGAGATATGTTCAAGCAAGTGTGGAGGGTAAAAGATAGGCACGACCCCTCCAAACAACGAGTAACAAATGGTTGAAACTGCCGCAAAGTCTGGCTGACGACTATAAACTAAGCGCTTCTTGGGAGGCAACCCAAGTTTTATATCCTTTAGATTTTCTGTTTTGTTGATTCTTAGTTTAAATTTTTTTTTGGATGCAACCAAAGGCGTCTCATTTATAGGTCTCCAACCACCATAGCTACCGAAGTTTCCACCATATCCCCATGATCATGATGATGAGGAGAACGACGACTACTGACGATCGTCGAAACAAGTATGTGCCTCGTTCTTATTTTTTCTCCGTTCAGTACATTGAGGACAATGCAAAACCTTAAGTTTAGGGGGGGTCATATGAATTGCATGTCTATCATACCTTGCATGATTTACCTGAATTCCTGATTAGTTGGTTTTGATTTTGATTTATAGTATGTTTAGTTAGTTGTTGAGTCATAAGTTGTGTATGATGAGAATTGCTGCTTAAATGTGAAAATTTTGAACACTTAGTTCGCTATGTTGGCGGATCCTATGATTTTATTACCCAATTGATTGTCACTTGAAGTTGAATGTGATCTAAGTGAGCATATAAATGATATAGGCAATCTTTGTAATTGATTCGGGCTTTTAGTCATTGATATATATTGTCGTAGTAGCCCTCTTTGAGCCTAAGAGTAAAATGAGTAGACTCGGATGAATTGCATATCTATTGTAGAGTCTCATTCAATTTTTTTATGTATTACCTTGGTTTTGAGATAATAATCGAGCACGATAGTCAAATCATACAATTTGAATGTGAATTGAGAAAAGTCTAGAACTTGCTTGAGTATCATTCGAGGTGAAATACAGACGCTATATGTCTTAGGGATGATCTAGCCGATTTTTGAATAGTTTGAGCATTTCGAGCCACCTAATAACATCATTTATTCCTCAGTAACCCCTTTTGAGCTTATTGAAAATCGAATGGTATGTGCAAAAGCACGTAATAACCCCAATTCGTCATCATTTCTAAATCTCACATCAACCACCTTGTTGATAGCTTATACACTATTTCCTACCCTCAAGTGAGTAAGCCCTTATTGCGCTTTAAAATTTCAGATGTCTCACATGTTCATAATTAAAAATTATAGAGAGAGAAACAATGAAAAAATGGGCATGAAGAAAATGTTGAAGAGGTGAAGAAAATAATGATTAAAAAAATAATAATAATGAGGTGAATGATGAAAAGATGGATGAGAAAGAAGTGGGGTTTCAAAAGACAATAATCAATATAGGAATATTGAGAGGAGAGTGCGCAATAGTGTTGAATTTGACTTACTCTATTGCTTAGAATATCCTATCCTTTTATTGAAGCCATGAGCCAATGCCATACATTATAAGCCAATTAAGACCTACTGACCGAGCCATGTTCGTCCAATATACTAGTGGAGAAGGTCACAAAAGTTAAGCTTATGGACTCTCGAGAGGCACGTTTGATGAGTATGCGTTGACATTCACACACACACGTCTCATTACCTTGATTGATATTGTCCATTCTTATTATAAGCATATCATTCTATTGGACAATAGGTTTGAAACTAAAATGATACCGTGAAAAGCCCTATTCATATATGTGAACCAAAATCTCTTTTGATTGAGGGTGACATGAAAATTGAGTTAAAAACTAGACCATGAATCTCTAAGGCCAATCATGATTGATCGTTGCACAACTTGAGTCTGTTGAGTTTGTTTTGTTTTCATGTTTGTTTCTTTTATTTTGTTCTTAATTTTGCTCGGGACTATCACAAATCTAAGTTTAGGGGGTTTGATAAGTGTGTTTTTGCACTTATTATTTCTTCCGTTTCTTTTGGATTGATGTTGGTTTTTCGACCAGAATGTGTTTTTAGGAAGTTAGGTGCTGATAAAGGATAAGATGATGAAAAGAGCATGGAATAACAAGAAAATGGTGGAACAAGGTGAAGGCAAGTCAAAGGAATGATGAAAAGATGAGCCAAGAAGTAGAATTGGAGTAGAGGCCAGTCTCTACAAATACATAGATCGATCTCTGTAGGAAAAATAGAGGCAGCGACTGATCCCTAAGGAAGAAGCGACCGATCTCTGTAGACAGTGTGTTGGGAAACATATCTTGCGACATGGCGACCGATCGCTATGAAGGAAGCGATCAATCGCTAAGACTAAATTTCTGGGGAAAAAAAGACGCAGCGACTGATCGCTATTAAAGAGGCGATCGATCGCTGTGTAATTAAAGCCCAATTAAAATTAGCGGACCCAAAGTATAAGAGGCGGCCTAACCTACTTTTTTAAAGACTTTTGACACTCTTTCAAGGGAAAGACACATTGAGGATGCTGTTAGGATTCCAAGGGCAAGGATTTCATCACAAAACGAAGGCGGCTTTCATCTCGGGACGGAGAATCGGTTCCATATCATTTGGTTTCTCTTTCTTTCATTTGTTTATGAATTTCTCAAACATGTCTATGTGTTTTATGAATTCTAGGATGAACTAATCCCTTCTTTCTAGGGGGAAGACGTAGCTTGATTGGATATTATGTTTTGGTTTGATTGATTTACATATTAGGATTTATCACATGGTTTATGTGTGTTTTCTTGATCTGAATGCAATTTAATTGACTGACCATTGATTTAATTGTAATATTAGTTTGTGATCTATCACTCGGGAGAGGGGATTGTGAACAGGACATAGGAAAGCACATCGTTGATGTTTATATCATCGACAGACGTATAACTCCATTGAAGCCTTGGAAAGAACTATTGTGCAATCAATATTGTTTAATATTTAATCTTAGATAGGGATATCAAGATTGGTATTGAATGATAATTTTCTACTATCACTTGGGAAAGTGAGTAGAAAACACTTAAGAATTCTTGGCTAATAAACTAGATAAATCTGTTGTTGTAATTGATCATAAGAAACATAGTTGATAATCAAGTGAAATCGGACCTCTAGAATCCTTCTCATAATTAATTCTCTTGAATTGTTGCAACTGCTAGTTAGTGATTTACGTTATTTGACAACCAACAACACTACTCGTTTTTTTTATAAATAGGATTAAGACCATCTATCACAAGTATTTAATTAATAATATAGACCAGTCCTCATGGGTCGACATCCGTATTCATATCATTATACTAAAACTTGACATCGTAAACTTGCGATACGTTTTGCACGCAACAAATATCAATTCAATATTAATGTTTCATTAATAATCCTCACAATAACATCATTCATCATATAGACTCCTATCATACTCAGTTACAATTTATCAAACTCCGTATACTACACAAACTATCCATTTTATCCTCAATTAGTTTGAGTTATCAATAAATTCGATTAAGTAGTATATTCATTTTTAAGGTTCTACATTTGGCATCTTAATTCATTGTTTAAGGTCTCCTTAGAATATCATCATTATCATTAAAATCAACCTTAAATACAACATCTCAAATTTCCAAGAAATTATCAATTTTTTTTTCAACATTTCACTACTTGCGATCGATCGGCCATAGCCCACGATCGATCGTGAGCTCAACAAAAAATCGATTCCAAGTTTTATCCTCCCACGATCGATCACGCATTGGCTCGCAATCGATTGCGGAAACCCTTCATTGTCCAGCTTGGGCAAGCACTCGTCGGATCGATCGTGGCGAAGGTCGCGATCGAGAGCGTGACCCTGTAATAGCCAAAATGGCAATTTTCATGCACAAACCCAAATCTAATACACACAATACTAATTACCATTTCAAGACATCAATCTACTCCATTAATAACAAGTAACAAGTAATCCCCAACCCTCAAATCCATGATTTACCCAAAGCATAACCCTACCCTATCTTGTTTCCCCAATCATCAACCAAAATAATAGCAAGCTGGGAAAAGAACAAGATAACTAGGTAAACAACGCAAAAATCTTTGCTAGCACTAACCTTGTAATTTAATCAAGTTGAGACATAGAAGACAAGCTTTTTCTTTAAGGGAAAAGAAAGAGGCGATAGAAATGGGAGAAGAGATGGGAGAGTTTGACTAAGTATGTGTGAATGTGTGTGGGGGTTGATGATAATATAATCATCATTTTGTAATTTAGTCCTCAAACTATCATTAGCCTAAAAAATTATACTCATAATTAATATCCCACAATTTCATAATTATTGTTCAACTCCAATATTTACTTCCCAATTCAATGATTTATCTCAACCATTTAGAAATTCAATAATTCTATCTCAATCATAAAATTACACTACAATCAATTTATCTTAAAACCTAGTTCAAATGCAGAACGATGATTATTCATATTTATACCTTAATTAACACATTAACTTAATTAATCAAGATAATTAGATTCAGGCATCACATATACAATTTTGATACTAGTTACACATGAAATTTGTATTAAACATATACAAATTTGGTGCTCGTCACACTTCAAATTGGTATTAATCTTATACAATTTTGGTATTAGTTACATAAATTGTTGTCAATCCTATATAATTTAGGTACTAGTCATACTTTAAATCTGTACTAAACATATAAAATTTTGATACTAGTTACAACTTGAAATTGATATTAAACCTTTACAATTTCAGTACTAGTTACACATGACATTTTTATCAAACCTAAACATTTTAGTACTAGTTACACATGAAATTGATATTAAACCTATACAATTTTGATACTACACATGAAATTAATATTAAACCTATATAATTTTGTACTAGTTACACACGAAATTGGTATTAAAACTATACAATTTTGGTATTAGTTACAGCTTCAAATTGGTATTAATCATATACAATTTTGGTACTTGATAAGGGTGGATTTTACGCTTATTTTGCAATGATTTTTACTGATTTTCGTGTTGATTCCTGGATGATGTTACACTTTTTGGTATTTATTTATTTTGTTTCAGGAATCTAGGTCGGAATTGGAAGAAGTAAGCTACAATGATGAAAACGGACCAAATCGAGGCCAGAAGTGAAGAATTTGGACATTCACATGCTCGATCGATTGGCAGAAATCTCGATCAATTGAGTGAGGCAGGCAATTTCATCAGCGAGAATGAGTGTTGCTCGATCGATCGGAACATATGCTCGATCGATCGATGTGCTTTCTCGATCGAGCGGCAGTTGTTCTCGATCGATCGAGCGTGGCAAGGAATTTCATGGACGAGGATGTTGAATGCTCGATCGATCGAGAGATTTTCTCGATCGATCGGTCGACAGAGTTTTCTGGAAAAAATTCGTTCGCTCGCCAAAATGAGAACCCGCCAACAAGAGGCAGGGATTAGCCAAGATCAAGGAAAGACTGGACAGAACCTTTGCCAACTAAGAAAACTCATGCAGAGGTTGCAAGACACATCGACGGCTCAATGCTGTTCTATAAAATTATCAGATGAAGACTTGTCCGCCTTGTGTGCCTGCCAGTTTCGGAAAAAATAGCATATTCAGTTTGATAAATTTGGAACACTTCTTTCCAACCTCTACCATATATATACCAGAACTAGGACACGAATTGGGTTTGTTCAACATCATATTTTACCCTACATAGCAGCCTCTTATCATGCTCCATCATCCACCAAGTTTAAGAGAAAAAATCCTTTGAAGTGCAAGGAAGGAAGCAAGAGAAGAAGCTACGTTGCAACGCACGGAATTGACTCCTTCGTTTATCGTACTTCTAAACTTTGTTTTGTTTTTATTTTTGGATTCATGATGTTTATTTGGTTGAGAAACACTTATTCATCTTGTTATTTTGATTTGAATATGAACTAAGTTTATTTATCAAGATTAGGGAAACTTGTGTTTGAGTTGATGATTTGAATGTTTCTTTAGTGGATTGATTCTTTTGTGCATGATTTATAACTTTAATGCTATCAAAGCTTTGCTAACTTTGATTGATTTGTGAGAATTATAATTTAGATTGAGAGATTAAATTATAATACACTTGAGTAAATCATGTTGTATGTTCAAGATTTAGATCGAGAGATTAAATCACATATGTGGTAACTTTGGATTGAAAGATTTAAAGTTAGAGGTTTTCGTAGAGAGCTATGCAATATTAAATTGGTGATTAAGTGAACAAAAGTTACTTGTTTCAATTTAATATTAGTTTCAATATAGCTTGAGAAAGTGTATTGAATTTTTTTACGGGAAACGCCACCTTAAGAATTAATTGGATAGTAAATTACTTTTGACAAACGAATCATCGACGATAATAACAACCGACCTGACGTCTTGATAAATTTCTCGAGTGGAGTTCTTTCGCATCTTCAAAGTAGTTGATTTAATTTTTAGTTTTTTAGTATTTATTTTGATTAGTTAATTATTCATTTATTTTATAGACTAAATATAATATTTTCTAATTTTATTTGGTACTTATATGTTAGTCCCTGTGTGTACGACATCCTTACTTTTAAATCATTATACTAAAACTTGACATCGTGCACTTGAGGTATTTAATCACGTTACTCTGGAAAATAATTGTTTAAAATAATAGCGATTAAATTTTTGACGCCGTTGCCGGGGACTAATTTGTATAATATCATACGAGATTAGTTATTTATAATTTAGCCATTCTTTTTAGGTTTTGTTCGTTTGTCGATTTTGATTATTTGGTTTACTGCATTTGTTTTTCTCCTTTTGGTTGATCTGTACAGGTAGTCATCTTCTTGGTGCATGCTAAGGAGCAGCCATCCCATACTCGAGCCTTTTGACCCAGAAATTGAGCGAACTTTTCTTAGGAGAATACGGGAAGCTCGAACGATGGCGGGTAACAATCAAGTAGGGGGCGAGAATAACGAAGCACCGAATCCAAGATCTATGATGGACTTTGCACAACCAGCTTTCCATGGATCACTGTCAAGCATAACGAGGCCAAGTATTCAAGCTAACAACTTTGAGATAAAGCCCGTAATAATTCAGATGATCCAGCATTCAGTAATGTTTGGGAGAGCAGCCACTGATGATCCAAATGCTCACATCTCCAACTTCTTGGAGATTTGTGACACATTCAAACACAATGGCGTTTCTGACGACGCCATCAGGTTACGTTTATTCCCATTTTCATTGAAAGATAAAGCTAAAGCTTGGTTAAATTATTTACCTGCAGGATCCATTACCACTTGGGAGGGGATGACTCAAGCTTTCCTGTCTAAATATTTCCCCCCTCCAAAATTGCGAAGATGTGAAACGATATCACCACGTTTGGGCAATATGATCCTGAAACTTTATATGAGGCGTGGGAACGTTTCAAGGACTTGCTAAGGAGATGTCCAGATCATGGTCTTCCTGTTTGGCTCTAGGTACAAACCTTTTATAACGGTTTATTTTCACTTACCCGGTCTATGATTGATGCAGCCTCAGGGGGATCCATCATGCAAAAAACACCAGAAGTAGCTTATGAACTCTTGGAAGAAATGGCTTCTAAGAGCTATCAATGGTAATCAGAGAGGAATGTGCCAAAGAAACCAAGTGGAGTTCATCAAATTGACGACATCACTGCTATTTTGGCCCAGTTAGAAGCATTGAATAAAAAGATTGATAGCATGAGCGTGACAGCGATGCAAGCTCAAGTTATCATTTGTGACTTATGTGGAAGCAATCATCCAAGCATCGAATGCCAGACAGGTAATCCATTTACTCAGTCTAATGAGACTGCTAATTATGTAGGAAATAGGCAACCCAATAACCCGTACTCAAACACTTACAACCCGGGATGGAGGAATCATCCAAATCTACAATGGTCCAACCAAAATAACGTGTTGAACCCACAGCCACCGCCGGGATATGCACATAAGCCGAGTATGGAGGAGCTTTTGACCAAGTTAATATCATCGACAGAAACTATGATGCAAAATCAGGATGCATCTATAAAGAACTTGGAAGTACAAGTGGGGCAACTTGCAAAATTGATTCATGGACGAACTCAAGGGACACTACCAAGTGATACAATGAAGAACCCGAAGGAGCAAGCAAACATGGACAACTAAGAAAGGAGGTGACAGTCCAGCTTGTGACTATAAATTAAGAACTTTTTCTTCTCTCTATCTCTTGTTTGTTTTTCAATTTTAGTTGCATTTGTTTATTTTTCCGGAGCCTAACTCCGTGCGTTAATTTTCAGATGCAGAAAATGGAATAAATTAAATTTTGGTGGGGCGGACCGAGCATTGAAATAAATTGAGTGTAAAATTTTCTGAGGTTGGCGATCGATCGAGAATAATTCTCGATCGATCGCCCAACGTCAGCGAAGAAAAAAAATCTGTCTCTCTTGATCGATCGAGATTGTATCTAGATCGATCGAGATTGTATCTAGATCGATCGAGAGAGGTTACAAAAAAAAGAAATTAACCTGTCTCTCTCGATCGATCAAGAGACATAAAATTTTGTTTATAAAAAAAGATGTTGGACACTGCAGAAGAGCAAAACACAAACAAAATTTTCATTCTCCTCAAACGAAAAAAATCGCCCCTTTTGCCCTAATCACAAAATTTGCCTTCTAATCTTTCCAATAACTCAAAACTCTCACAATTTATGATGCTTAGATTCCTCTAATTGCATTTTTGGTTACAGATATGAAGATTCAAGGGCTGAATTGGGGGCAACTACATCATAAGGAGGAATTCAAACCAAGTCTACAAATTCATCAGATTTTCAAAATTATATGGTATTTGGCTTCAATATTTTTACATATCAATAGACCGGTGCATAATTTTGTTTGGGTATACAAAGATGAGATTTTTGTTGTATTTGATGGAGTTGAGTTAAGTGAATAGATAAGAGTTTGGGGGAATTGGAGCTTAGTTGTTGATTGTTGGTGATTTGTTGTGAATTATTTTTTGTTGTTGGGATTGAAGCGGGGTGGATTGTGAACTTGAAAAAAAAAATATAATAATGGCTCCCAAGAAAAAGCAGAAGCAAGTCGAAGCCGCCACTTCTTCTCAAGATTATGATGGACTGAGATTTGTGAATTCTGTAGCAGCGGAATTATACCCCAGCTACCATCGAAAACCCCTCAGTCGCGAAAGGGAAATGAACATTGATAGAATTGAATGCTTCGTGATTCAAGAATCACGACGAAGAGGATGGTTTGAATTTATTCAGCAGCCTATTGATGCAGTAGTCCCTGTTGTGTGGGAAGTCTATACCAATTTAAGGACTATCCGCCGAGATTCAAGAGCTTTTGTGTTTGTACGGGGGAAAGATGTGGAGTTCAATCAATTCAAAATCAATGATATTTATCGGATGCCTTCAATAAAGGATAGTGAGTACAAAACATTCATTGAAACCTGAGGCACATGACTGGTTCTCATTCATAGCCTCACGGGTCATGCCATCGACCCACACTTCTGAAGTTACCAAAGAGAGAGCTGCCCTGGTATATGACATACTCACTGGGCAAACGATGGACCTGGGGTATATTATAAATGATCATATCAGGGACATCGGAACGAGTCCCCCCACCTCCGCATTACCATTTCCGTCTACCATCACTGCTCTATGCAAGAAATGTGGAGTGAAATGGGCGCCGATGAAGAACTCCTACCACCCAAAGGCCCAATAATGGTTGATAGACCACCACCTCCTACATGCCGACGTAGAGCAGATCCACGACCATCGAGAGGTAGACCTACTGGCCCGTCATCATCTTCCGCTGCAGCACATACATCTATCACATTGGACTCCCTTCACAGAGATCTCCAAGTCATATGCCTGGAGAAAGGAACGTTTGGACCAAGAGCAGATGAATCAGGGCCATATGGAGTTCATGTAATATCAATGTGCATGGAATAGTGTCTTGTCCCAAGGTTTCCCAGCTATCCAGTTCCCACCAGAGCCACATTTTCAGTCATACCAGCCATATCAACCACCACCGCCCGAATTCCACTATATCCGATGTATCAGCGGGAGGACCCATACTACCCAGTACCCCCGCCGGAGCATGATGAGGATGACGATCACTGACGATCGTCGTCGAGGTATGTGTTTTTCTTTTGTGTTTATTGTTTACTGTACATTGAGGGCAATGCATGTACTAAGTTTGGGGGGTTGTACTAATTACGGTTGTTTCTCTTGCTACATGTCTTGCATGCTTATTCTATCATGGGACTAAATTGTTCTTGAGCACATAAACAATTTTTTTGTGGAAAAAGAGTTCATCGTTTAGACTTGCAACGGTATTGCATGATGAAATTAATCCCCATCCCAATTAGAGTGGTGAAATTTTTGATTGGTTTGTAAATATCCTTTGTTGAGTTGATATGTCAAAATTAAGGAACATTTTGGGCACTTTTGATCATGATTCAGGTAAGTATATATTGAAAAGTGAAAATTTTTGTTAATCATGATTTGTCTTGAGTATCTTAAAGCACTCTAGAACCTATTTGAAGGCACTTCGAGGCGAAATTTTATAATTATGAACTGGACTTCGACATGATTTAGGCGATCTTTGGAACGTTTGAGCCTTTCAAGCTTACATTGTCTACATGTATCCCTAGTGTCCAACTTTGAGCTTAATTGAAGAAGAATGGAAATTAAACAACATTTGACTTTTATTGATGAAACTCACTATACCTACCTTTAAATGAGCCTAAATTTTTTTATTATCCTTACATTAAGGGAGTATAATGAATTTCATGAGCGAACTATGTTCTGGGCTATTACAAGAAAAAATTCAATGCCTATTGTATACTGGAAAGAGAAAGGCATAATAAGAAGACAACATAGTCACATAATGATGAACCATGTGGTGGTCCAACATTGACCATGTTCCGTGAAATCTAATAAAACCCATGATCATCAAAGTATTGAAAACAAAAGAGGGGATTGAAGATGCACTAAGAAGAAATTTAACATTATACTATATTCTTTGATTTCCTTACCTTTTCTTTGAAACCGACACCAAAGGCCTGACATTATAAGCTTAAAAAGATCTTATGATCCAAGTCTAGGGAATAATTACATTAGTGGAGAAGTGCTGAAAAAGAAGGCTTGTGGTGTAAGGACCCTAGTTCCTTAAGTGCGGATTATAGGCGTAATTAGAGCTAACATGCATAAACAGAGTATAAAGACCGTGTTGATGCCTTGAGCTGTTAAGATTACAGTGCCAAAATAAAGTTCCAAAAGGGATTAATTGCATTCCCAACTAATGAATGTTAATCATATAGCTTTACACTACTTCTAGAGTAGAGACTATACAAAAGAATGTGCCTGCTACCAAGAGCACTCCTCGCTAGCTCACTGCAGCAACCCGCCTTAGCCCGTCCGCCAAAAGTACCTACAGGAACAACCCCAAAACCATGAGCATGTATGTAAACCATATTCACAATAATATGATTTTAATTCAAATGCATAAACCGTAAGTACGAATCACTTCATGCATTTAATACATTTAAAAGCTCCCTTTGGTTGTCTCTGTACCACAGTCATAATCAATAGATTATAATACCGATAATGTAAGTCATGACATGCATCCATTCCATGTATACCAATGGCAATTTCTAGTCATATTATATCAGTGGCATAATACCCCTCGCGTTTACATGACAGCGGCATTAATACCCCTCGCTTCGACATATTGGCGGCATAATATCCCTCGCAATAGTAATATGACAGTGGAATGATCCATCGCTTCGACATATTTGCGGCAAATATTCTTCATCGCTATAATATGACAACGACAAGTATTCTATCATCGCTTCGACATGAAGGCGGCAAGTATTATCATCACTGGAATATAATCTCGACTCACAATCACATGCACCAATGCATCCAATATACACATACAACCACAATGCATATTCAACCCATGTATGCAACCATGATGCATAACCAAGACCATGTATGCAACCACAATGCATAATTAATTCCATGTGTACAACCATAATGCATAACCAATTCAATGCGTAATAATACGTTTTACCATCCGATGCCCGTACGTCTCACTACGTACCTTTGTACCAAAATGTGTTGTGTTGTGGACTTTATCTCCTAGGTTGTGTGGCCACCTGGGATGGTTCTACACATTCACACAAACCAATATTAGGAGCCAATAATAGTCCAATATCAAAAGAATCCAAAAAAAAAAATCAAAAACACATTTTTTTGTGTCTCGCGATCGATCGCCGCAAGGCCCCGATCGATCGCCGCAAGGCCCCGATCGATCGCGAGATCACACTGCCCGTTGCCAAGTTTTTCTGCTCTCCGCAATCGATCGCCAGCTCCACCGATCGATCGCCCAAAAGTGGCGATCGATCGCCAAGCGCTCCTGGAGCGCACTGGTTGCGCGCGATCGATCGCTCGCTTCGGGCGATCGATCGCCGCTGCCTGGGCTACAAAAAACTCCATTTTTGTACCACATTTTCTTCCCCATCTTCACAAACACTTACACCAACAAACCAATAACATAAAACACCCTAAATCTTCAACATACACATTAAAACAACCAAAAATCCAACACCCAACCAAAAACCATTCCAACCCAACACAAACCCATTTCAAAACAACCAAAACCATTTCAAATCCAAACCAAACACCATAAAAACATCAAGGAGGTATCCATACCTCTTATGGACTCCAAATCCTACCAATAATCCCACAAACAAAGCTTTTGCAAGGATTTCTCCTCCACTTTATTGCCAAAATCGAAAAGGGTGGAAAGGGGTTAGGGTTGGGAGAGTAATTGGGGATTGTAAAAATTGGTGGGGTAATGGGTTTAAATGTTATAGTTAAAACATGTACCCCATTAATTAACATGGTATATAAAATACCCCAACATCATATTTTATAAGCATTTCACCAAAACGCACCAAAACCCCAATTAAATCCATGCTTTACCATATAATTATCAACAATCACAATAAAACCATGGTAACCCCCAATTTCCCAACATGCATAACATGCACCTGAAATGCACCACCGGGTCACGCATACCATGTGACTAAGCATTTCACCAAGATAATTAATTCCAACACTAAATTATTTAACACCATAAATAAACACATAAATATAATTAATGCCCAATTTGCATATAATTATTTCGAGGATATCACAATACTCCCCTACTTATAAGATTTCGTCCTCGAAATCGCATGCACTTACCCAAACGAAACTAAACATAAATCACATACCAGAAAATAGTTCCGGGTAGTGCTGCACCATATGCCGCTCCATCTCCCACGTGGCCTCCTCAACACCCCTGCGGTCCCACTGAACCTTGACCATCGGTATCACTTTGTTCCGAAGTCTGCGATCAGCTCTATCCAGAATCCTGACTGGCCGTTCCTCGTAGGACACATCAGAATCTAACTGTACCTCAGAAGGCTGCAACACATGTGACGGATCCGGTTCATATTTCCGCAACATAGATACGTAGAAAACGTCATGGATACCAGATAACGACGGTGGCAAAGCCAAACGGTAAGCCAAGGTACCGATGCGCTGTAAAATCTCATACGGTCCGACATACCTTGGAGACAATTTCCCACGCATACCAAACCGCACAACACTTCTGAAAGGTGGGATCTTCAAAAAGACCCTATCTCCCAACTGAAACTCCAACGGTCTCCACCGTTTATTCGCATAGGCTGCCTGCCTGTCCTGGGCTGCCTTCATTTTCTGACGGATAACCTTTATCTTATCCTCCATTTCCCGAATCAGTTCGGGTCCTCCCACTGCTTTACTGGTCAAGTCATCCCAGTATAATGGTGACCAACAACGCCTACCATAAAGAGCCTCAAACGGAGCCATCTGGATACTCGCCTGATAGCTATTGTTGTAAGAGAACTCTACCAATGCCAATGAATCTTGCCATGAGGCATCAAACGCTAATACACAAGCCCGCAGCATGTCCTCGAGCGTCTGTATAGTACGCTCAGTCTGACCGTTCGTCTGGGGATGATATGTTGTGCTCAACCTCACCTCAGTACCCAAAGCTGACTGAAGACCTCCCCAGAAATGAGATGTGAACCGTGGATCTCTGTCAGATACAATAGACACTGGAATCCCGTATAGTCTCACTATATCCCGGACATACAGCTGAGCCATCCGCAAGTATGTATACACCATACTGTAGGGAATGAAGTGAGCTACCTTTGTCAGCCTATCAATGATCACCCAAATGGCATCACAACCCGAAGTAGTCCTCGGCAAGTGGGTCACAAAATCCATAGATATGTGCTCCCACTTCCATTCCGGTATCTCTAAGCTCCTTAGCTCGCCACCAGGTCTCTGCCTCTCTGCCTTAACCTGCTGGCAGATCAAACACCTCTTGACAAAAGCGATCACATCACGCTTCATCCGTTTCCACCAAAATTGATCACAAAGATCCTTATACATTTTTCTCCCTCCTGGGTGGATACTAAATCGGCTACTATGAGCTCGCTCCAAGATCCCCCTACGCAACTCCGGCGTACATGGAACTACCCATCAGTTACCGAGTCTCAAAGAACCATCCTCAGCCACTCTGAATTTGATGGTTGTCCCTGAAGTGCCAATGATGACCATCTCCGATCCTCAACATCCGTTTTCTGGGCTTTCCTGATATTCTCATAAATGTCCGGCTCTGCCAATAACGTCGATACCCACACCGACGATGCATCCACATCGAAATCATAGCCCAGATGGCAACAAGAAGTCATCATAGCCGATAAGTACATGGCATCCTCAGCAGTACTCTTTACCATCCGACTCAAGGCGTCTGCCGTCAAGTTAGCTTTCCCCGGATGGTACTCTATCTCACAGTCGTAGTCCTTGAGTAAATCCATCCATCTCCTCTGACGCATATTCAACTCCGCCTGAGTAAATAAGAATTTCAGGCTCTTATGATCCGTATATATGGTAAAAGATGTATCATACATATAATGCCTCCAAATCTTCAGGGCAAAGATAATAGCCGCCAATTCTAAATCATGGACTGGGTACCTAGCCTCATGCGGCTTCAGCTGCCTCGATGCATAAGCTACCACATGCTTATCTTGCATCAATACACATCCCAAGCCCTGTAGCGATGCATCAGTGTATAGAACAAACCTCTTGTTCTCCGTGGGAATCACCAACATCGGCACCGTCGTCAATCGATGCTTCAACTCTTGGAAGCTTTGCTCACAAGCCTCAGACCAATAAAATGGTACTCATTTTTGAGTCAACTGAGTCAATGGTTTAACAATCTTAGAAAATCCCTCGATGAATCGTCGATAATAACTTGTCAAACCAAGAAAACTCCGTATTTCGGGTACAGAAGTGGGTGCAGCCCACTCCATCACAGCCTCAATCTTCCTGGGATCCACTAATATCCCACTGCTAGATATACCATGCCCCAGAAACACTACACTGCTCAACCAAAACTCACACTTGCTGAGCTTGGCATATAACTGATGATCCCTGAGGATCTGGAGCACTGTCTTTCAAGTGTTTCACGTGCTCTTCCTCACTCTTAGAGTAGATGAGTATATCGTCAATAAACACAATGACGAACTGGTCAAGATATTGTTGGAACACCCTGTTCATCAAACTCATAAAGATAGCCGGGGCATTCGTCACACCGAACGGCATAACTAGGAACTCGTAGTGTCCATACCGAGTCCAAAATGTTGTCTTCTGTACATCCTCCTCCCTGACCCGTATCTGATGGTAACCTGATCTCAAGTCAATCCTGATATATAGCTTAGTACCCTGCAACTGATCAAATAAGTCATCAATCCTTGGGAGAGGATACTTGTTCTTCACCGTGGCCTTATTCAGTTGCCGGTAATCGATGCACAAACGCATCGAACAATCCTTCTTCTTCACAAAAAGAACCGGCGCGCCCCAAGGGGATACGCTAGGGTGTACATATCCTTTGTCAAGGAGCTCCTGCAACTGCTCCTTTAATTCTCTTAACTCCGCTGGTGCCATCCTGTAAGGGGCACGAGAAATAACGGATGTCCCCGGTAACAACTCAATCCCAAATTCGACTTCTCTAGCCGGTGGGAATCCTGGAATCTCTTCCGAAAATACGTTAGCAAATTCTGCTACCATAGGTATGTCCTCAACCCTCAACTCTTTACTATTCCTGGTCATGTCCACGGCATAGATAATATAGCATGTGTCCACATTTCAATAATTGAGACATTTTGATCGCTGACGAAATCTTCGCACGAGAACCGTTCCCATAGAAAGTCCACTGAAACCCCAAATCAGATCTGAATCGAACTGTCCTCTGCCGACAATCTACCACTGCCTGATATCTGTTCAGAATATCGATGCCCACAATGCAGTCGAAGTCTGACATACCCAATACAATCAGATCTGCCTTTATCTCATTGCCCTCAAAATAAATGAGGCGAAAACTGATCAGCAACAACTTTCCTTCCGGTGGGTGTCGAGACCAATGGAGACGTGGGTAATGGAGACGTGCGCATATGATGTCTCTCCACAAAGTCCGCAGACACAAAGGAGTGCGAAGCACCTGTGTCTATCAAAATAAAGGCGGAATATGTTAATAAAAGGCAGGTACCAGCTATCACCTCCTCTAGAGCTGCATCGGCCTGCTCCCTGGTCAGTGCATAAACCTGTCCCTGAGGTGGCCCCATGGCCTGTCCTCCCATCTGTCGAGGCACCATCGGTTGCCTCTGCTGCACCCTCCCACTAGAAAATCTCCCTCGACCTTCCCTAAGATCCATCTATCCTTCCCGATTGGGACAATGCATAGCAATGTGGCCCGGCTTGCCACATCTATAGCATGCAGAACAATCATGCATCAAATGCGGTCCTCCACAAAAGTGACACTTAACATCTCCAACTCTACTAGCTTGAGTTGGTCCTCCAAAGGTGGATGCACCACCCCTCCGATCTCCCTGCTTTTGGCTATCCGGTCGCTTCCCACTAAACTGGGAAAAAGATGAAGTCCCACGTGACTTGAAGGATCCTCCCCGAGGCTTCAGATTTTCAGAAGAAGATCTTTGAGATGGGACTTGTGGTGGTACGGCTTCAGGATAAGCACCCACTCCTATCTCCGCCAGCTCCGCTCTAGTAAGAGCATCATCAAAAGATGTCGGGTTGTTGGTAATAACCCAGTCAAACAGTTCCGGTCTCAGTCCCTTCAAAAAGTGCCTCATTTTAGCATGTTTGTTGCAATATGAGGAACATACCTCAATAGTGATGAGTAATGCATGGCATAGTCCGAGACTGTCATGCCCCCTTGCTTCAAATTAGTAAACTCATCCTTCTTCATCTGTTTCGCAGCAGCAGAAAAATACCGGTTCAGAAACCGGGTTCTGAATAAAGTCCAGTCAATCACCATACCTTGAGCTCTCAACTCCATCACTGTCGTCTTCCACCACATGGAAGACTTCTTCGCTAGTTGGAACTCTGCCAACCTCAACCATGTCGTCCTAGCACACGGCGCAGACACAAATATCTGCTCCAGTCTCTCTAGCCACTCCTCGGCCTCTTCCCTGTATTTGTCCCCTCAAATCGGGGTGGGTGGAAAGTCAGAAACTGAGTCAAACTAAGCTCCCCTGACAATAACAACTGGGCTATCGGTTCCACGCCCACAGCCGGTGGAGGTAAAGGATTTGTCTGACCAATACTTGCATTCACGCTTCCCACGTCACCTACCTCTTCATTTAGGTTCTCCAAGTTCATAGCCTCCATGCTGTAACACAAGGGTTAACAACAATTCCAAAACAATACATTTGCTATACCGTTAGACAACAAGAATGGTAAAAATATGTTATTATAACAATTGTATAAACCAATATTCATTACATGCATAAACATGCCCAAATGTAACCTCCTAGCCAACCATGCTAAGGCTACCCTTCACTCGTTCCCGGGTTCTTTAACCACTGCTCTGATACCACTAATGTAAGGACCTTAGTTCCTTAAGTGCGGATTAAAGGCGTAATTAGAGCTAACATGCATAAACAGAGTACAAAGATCGTGTTGATGCCTTGAGCTGTTAAGATTACAGTGCCAAAATAAAGTTCTAAAAGGGATTAATTACATTCCCAACTAATGAATGTTAATCATATAGCTTTACACTACTCCTAGAGTAGAGACTATACAAAAGAAT
The DNA here is from genome assembly GCA_907163345.1 of Haberlea rhodopensis. NCBI lineage: Eukaryota > Viridiplantae > Streptophyta > Magnoliopsida > Lamiales > Gesneriaceae > Haberlea > Haberlea rhodopensis. The sequence goes on along the minus strand of CAJQUN010000001.1, from coordinate 22,350,173 downwards.
GTGCCTGCTACCAAGAGCACTCCTCGCTAGCTCACTGCATCAACCCGCCTTAGCCCGTCTGCCCAAAAGTACCTACAGGAACAACCCCAAAACCATGAGCATGTATGTAACCATATTCACAATAATATGATTTTAATTCAAATGCATAAACCGTAAGTACGAATCACTTCCTGTATTTAATACATTTAAAAGCTCCCTTTGGTTGTCCATGTACTACACTAATAATCAATAGATTATATTACCGATAATGTATGTCATGACATGAATCCATTCCAGGCATACCAATGGCCATTTCCAGTCTTATTATATCAGTGGCATAATAACCCACGTGTTTACATGACAGCGGCATTAATACCCCTCGCTTCGACATATTAATGGCATAATATCCCTCGCAATAGTAATATGACAGCGGAATGATCCATCGCTTCGACATATTTGCGGCAAATATTCTTCATCGCTATAATATGACAGCGGCAAGTATTCTATCATCGCTTCGACATGAAGGCGGCAAGTATTCTTCATCACTGGAATATAATCTCTACTCACAATCACATGCACCAATGCATCCAATATACACATACAACCACAATGCATATTGTGATGTCCCCGAAATGATTAATTGCATTTACGGCACTAATTATGTTGTGTGTTCAATTATGATGATAATTGAATTAGGAATGAGGATTTATTTAGCATTGTGGTGTAATGCTTTTAATATGAAATATTGGGGGTATTTTATACATCATGCTAAGTGTTGGGGTTCAAGTTAATTTGAAAAGGGTTTTAAACCTTTACCCCACCCCTTTTTACCTCATTTATCTTTTTCACTCCAAAACCCCCAAATCATCTCCCAAACCCTCTTTTCCTCCCAAACTCGTTTTTGGCTTCAAGGTGGACAAGAAGTCCTTGTAAAAGCTTCACTTTTGTGATTCTTGAACCATCCCAGGTACCCACAACTTCAAGGAGATAAAGTTTCTACAATTTCTCCTTCTTTTGGAATTAAGGTACGTAAGAAACGTACGAGCATCGGACGGTAAACCATACTCCTACATTTAATGATGATGTTTATGATTATGATGATGATGTTTATATTAAGATGATGTTTATGATGATGATGTTTATGATGATGATTATGATGATGTTTACGATGATGATGTTTATGATGATGTTTATTATGATGATGTTTATGATGATGATTATGATAAGTACGATCATGATGATGACCATACGATGTTAAGAAGGGTAAGATGCCCATATGGTAAGATGCCATACGATATTCACGAAAGGGGTAAGATGCCCATGTGGTAAGATGCCATACGATATTAAGAAGGGGTAAGATGCCCACGTGGTAAGATGCCACGAGATGTTTGTAATATGGTAAGATGCCATATTATAGGGTAAGATGCCTATATGCATGAATGTGAATCAGGGTCAACAGAAAGAAGTTAACGAATAACCAACAAGTTTACTTAACCAAGATTTCGTACATTTACTGTTATATCTCTTTTATGATGTTAAGTAAATATGTATGTGCTCACGATGTGTTGTCCCTGTAGGTACACTTTTGAACCAGGGCTAAGGGTCGGGTTGAGACGGTGAGCTAAGGGAGCATGATAGAAGATAGGATGCAGGATTTTGGATAGTCTCTACTCTAGGAGTAGTCTAATTATATCGCTATTATATTCTTTTTGAGAATGTAATTAAATAGTTTTTGAAATTTTATTATTGACCTGTAATCTTATTAGCTCAAAGCTACAACCGGAACCCTTAGAATATCATTAATGCATGTTCTATTCATAACCGGAACCCTTAGAATATCATTAATGCATGTTAGAACGAAAGGTATAAAAATCAGTGTTAGAGCATTCTGGAAAATGTCGCGCACAGACCATGTGGCGATCGATCGCCACAAATGGGGCGATCGATCGCCGACGTCCAGTAGCCAAAATCAAAGGCACGCGATCGATCGCCATGGGACAGTGAGGTCTGGCGATCGATCGCCAAGTGGTAGCGATCGATCGCCAGAGGCAGAGTTATGAAAAATTGATATTTTGTTGGATTTTTTTGATTTGGACTATAAATTGGCATCTAATATTATGTTGTACACTGGTGTAGAGCCTTCACAGACGGCTACACAACTAGCATACACCGCTAGTATGAAGAAGCGAAGATGAGATACCGCTTGTTTTGAGATTGTAAAGCGAAGAAACATTAAAATAACTGATGATAACTGACTCAAGAAAAAGAGATGATATGTCATGACATTTATTGGTGAAGCCATATATTCATATGGTGTTTTGATTATGAATTGTGGTACAGGGACAACCAGTGGGCATTGTAAATGCGATGGAAATACAGGAAGTGCTTTGTATTTTATGATTATGCATTTACGCCTTACATTCATATTATGTTGAATATGAATTATGTTATGCTCATGTGTTGGGGGTTGTATTTGTAGGTGCTTTTGCTAAGGAGAACTAGGATCGGGGCTGATACTTTGAGCTGTAAGGAGTGCTACTACAATAGCAGGACAGAGTTCTTTTGCGTAGTCTCTACAAGTAGTAGAGTAGAACTATAGTGTCACTCCTATTGTTTTGAGAAATGTAACTATTATCTGTTGAAAATTTTATTGGTACATGTGAACTGTAAGCTCAAAATGTCAACACGATTAAATACTCTGATATTGAAATGTTTAGTTCTCTGAATCGCACCTATTAGTATCTTGAGACATCGGGGTCTCACATTTAGTGGTATCAGAGCAGTGGTTAGATAACCAGGGAAGAGTGAAGGGTAGCCTTTAGAGACAAGTTGGTTAGGTATTCATTGTTGGGCATGTTATGCATGTGATGCATATTTTTGTATAAGTGTTATACTAACATGCTTTGAATATAATACTCTTGTTATCTAACGGTTTATATTATGAACTACTTTTGGTATTGTTGTTAACTCTTGTGTTGCAGCATGGCGGCTATTAACCCGGAGAACCTCAATGAAGAGGTATGGGATATGGGCAGTATGAATGCTAGTGTTGCTCATATGAATCCTTTACCGCCACCTGCTGTAGGAGTGGAGCCCAGTGCACAGATGTTATTACCAGGGGAGCTCAGTTTGACACAGTTTCTGAACTTCCGTCCACCCATGTTTGAGGGGACCGAGTCTGGAGAAGGGGCCGAAGAGTGGCTAGAACGGATAGAGCAGATACTTGTGACTGCGCCCTGTGCACGTACCGCATGGCTGAGGTTACCCGAGTTTCAGATGGCGAAGAAGCCTTCTATGTGGTGGAAGACCACTGTGATGGAGCTAAGGGCTCAAAGTATGGTAGTGGACTGGACTGTATTCAGGACCCGGTTTCTTAACCGGTATTTTTCTGCAGCTGCCAGACAAGTAAAGGAGGACGAGTTCACTAATTTGAAGCAGGGCAACATGTCAGTTTCAGACTTTGCTTTGCAGTATTCCTCACTGTTGAGGTATGTCCCCCATATCGCTGTGAGCAGCCATGCAAAGATGAGGCATTTCCTGAAGGGACTGAGGCCAGAATTGTTTGATCGGGTTGTTTCCAACAACCCCAGCACTTTTGATGACGCCCTGACTAGGGCAGAGCTGGCAGAGATTGCAGTGGGAGCATATAAGGACGTTGTACCCCCTTCCGTGCCATCACAGAGGCCTGTTACTGATAGTTTGAAACCACGAGGGGATCAGTTCAAGGCTCGTGGAGCCTCATCATCTTCCAGATTTAGCGGGAAGAAATCTCAGGGTCAGAAGCAGAGCAATCGAGGACCTACACAGGGGAGTAAGGCAGGAGGGGACAGGTGTGACCGCTGTGGAGGATTTCACTTGTCACGTGACTGCCGAGGCTGTTATGTTTGTGGCAAGGTGGGCCACTTAGCTCGGAATTGCCCCATCGGGCAAGTCAGGCAGACTCAGGGCCGAATAGGCCAAGATTTGATGCTAGGACGGCACCACCGAGGCAGCAGTTTGTGCCTCGACCACAAGGAGGTCAGGCGACAGGACCACCGCAGGGACAAGTGTATGCACTGACTAGGGAGCAGGCTGAGGCAGCCCCAGAGGAGGTCATTGCTGGTACGTGTCATTTATTTTGGTAGATACAGGTGCTTCTCATTCTTTTTTATCTGTTGCTTTTGTGTAGAGACACCACTTGTGCTCGTCTCTGTTACCCACACCTCTCATGGTCTCGACACCCACGGGAAAGCATGTGATTGCGGACCGACTGTTATCTGATTGCCTCATTTATTTTGAGGGCAATGATCTGAGGGCCGATCTGATTCAGTTAGAGATGGCAGATTTTGACTGTATTATCGGCATTGATGTGTTGAGCAGATACCGAGCTGTGGTAGATTGCCGACAGAGGATGGTACGTTTTCTATCTGATCAGGGGTTCCAGTGGACTTTTTATGGGGACGGCTCTCGTCCAAGGATTCCAGTGATCTCAGCGGTTAAGATGTCACGGTTATTGGAACGTGGCCACACTGGGTACCTTATTTATGCCATGGATGCATCGAATGAAAAGGAAGTGAGAGCCGAGGACATTCCAGTTGTGGCGGAATTCATTGATGTGTTCCCAGATGAGATTCCGGGGTTTCCGCCTATCAGGGATGTTGAGTTCGCCATTGAGCTGCTGCCAAGGACTTCTGCTATTTCTCGTGCCCCTTACAGGATGGCACCGACAGAGCTGAGAGAACTGAAGGTACAGTTACAGGAGCTCCTCGACAAGGGATACATTCGTCCTAGTGTATCGCCTTGGGGGCACCAGTCTTGTTCGTGAAAAAGAAGGATGGTTCAATGCGTCTGTGCATTGACTACAGGCAACTGAACAAGGCCACAGTGAAGAACAGGTATCCACTTCTGAGGATTGATGATCTGTTCGATCAGCTTCAGGGTACAGAGGTGTACTCGAAGATAGACTTGAGGTCAGGCTATCATCAGGTGCGGGTTAGAGCTGGCGATGTCCAAAAGACGGCTTTTAGAACTCGGTATGGGCACTACGAGTTCTTAGTGATGCCATTCGGAGTGACAAATGCACCTGCAGTTTTTATGAGCCTGATGAACAGAGTATTTCAGGAATACCTCGATCAGTTTGTGATCGTATTCATTGATGACATCCTCGTCTACTCAAGGAGTGAGGAGGAACATGCCGATCATTTGAGGACAGTACTTCAGATTCTCAGAGATCATCAGTTGTACGCCAAACTTAGCAAGTGTGAGTTTTGGCTGAGCAGTGTATCATTTTTGGGCCATATCATATCACGAGAGGGGATATCAGTAGACCCGAGGAAGATAGAGGCAGTTATGGATTGGTCTGCCCCTACTTCAGTCAGTGAAATTCGAAGTTTTCTTGGTCTGGCTGGCTATTACCGACGTTTCATCGAGGGTTTCTCAAAGATCGCCAAGCCACTTACACAGCTGACTCAGAAGGGAGTTCCATTCCTTTGGTCGGAAACTTGTGAGCAGAGCTTCCAGGAGTTGAAGCACAGATTGACTTCAGCGCCAGTTTTGGTGATTCCCAGGGAGAACAAAGGGTTCGTTCTCTATACCGACGCATCGCTACAGGGCCTAGGATGCGTACTAATGCAGGACAGACATGTAGTGGCTTATGCTTCTAGACAGTTGAAGCCACACGAGATGAGGTATCCGGTCCAGAGCTAGCAGCTATAGTGTTCGCCTTGAAGATATGGCGACACTACTTATACGGTACCTCATTCACCATCTTCACTGATCACAAAAGCCTGAAGTTCTTGTTTACACAGGCTGAGCTGAACATGAGGCAGAGGAGATGGATGGATCTGCTGAAGGATTATGATTGTGAAATCCTATACCATCCCGGGAAAGCAAACTTGACAGCCGACGCTTTGACTCGGAAGGTGAGGAGCACAGCAGAGGATGCCATGTGTCTATCAGCTATGTTGGGCTCCTACTGCCATTTGGGATTTGATTATGATGTGTCTACTTCACCAGTACATGTTTTGACCTTGTTAGCTGAGCATGTTGTTTATGATCACATCAGGAAGGCTCAGGGGACCGACGCAGAGGTTCAGAGATGGATGTCAGTAGTTCATTCAGGTCAGCCATCGAGATTCAGAGTGGCTGAGGACGGTTTCTCTGAGACTTGGCGACAGATGGGTGGTTCCAGATACACCCGAGTTGCGTCAGGGTATATTACAGCGAGCTCATTGCAGCAGGATGAGTGTCCACCCGGGCGGGAAGAAGATGTATAAGGATCTACGCAGCCAGTTCTGGTGGAGGCGTATGAACCAATATGTCACCTCATTCGTCAAGAGATGTTTGATCTGTCAATGGGTGAAGGCTGAGAGGCAGAGGCCTGGAGGTGAGCTAAGGAGCTTGGAGATACCACAGTGGAAGTGGGAGCACATATCCATGGACTTCGTGACCCACTTACCGAGGACTGTTTCGGGTTTCGATGCTATATGGGTAGTCGTCGACAGATTGACTAAGAGTGCTCATTTCATTCCCTAATGTATGACCTTCACGTACTTGAGGATGGCACAGTTATATATCAGAGATGTGGTGAGACTGCATGGGATCCCTGTTTCGATTGTGTCTGATCGAGATCCGCGGTTTACATCTCACTTTTGGGAGGGTCTGCAGACAGCTCTAGGTACAGAGTTGAGGCTGAGCACAGCCTATCACCCTCAGACGGACGGACAGACCGAGCGTACAATACAGACGCTCGAAGATATGTTGAGAGCTTGTGTGCTAGAGTTCGACACTTCATGGCAGGACTCGATAGCCTTGGTGGAGTTCTCTTACAACAACAGCTACCAGGCAAGTATACAGATGGCTCCTTTCGAGGCCCTCTATGGTAGGCGTTGTAGGTCACCCTTGTGTTGGGATGACGTGGATCGCAAATCAGTCGGAGGACCAGATTTGATCCGGGAAATGGAAGAGAAGGTAAAAGTGATAAGAAAAAAGATGAAGGCAGCTCAGGACAGACAGGCAGCGTATGCCAATCAGCGGCGAAGACCGTTGGAGTTTCAGTTGGGCAACAGAGTCTTTCTGAAGATCTCACCCTTCAGGGGTGTGGTACGGTTTGGTATGCGGGGGAAGTTATCCCCGAGATATGTGGGGCCGTACAAAATCTTGCAGCGTGTGGATACTCTGGCTTACCGGTTAGCTTTACCGCCCTCTCTGTCTGGTATTCACGATGTATTTCATGTGTCTATGTTGCGGAAGTACGAGCCAGATCCTTCTCATGTGTTGCAGCCTTCTGAGGTTCAGATTGAGTCAGATGTTTCCTATGTTGAGCGGCCTATCAGGATTTTGGATAGGGCAGATCGCAGACTGAGAAACAAAGTTATTCCTATGGTCAAAGTTCAGTGGGGTCGTAGGGGTGTCGAGGAGGCCACGTGGGAGACAGAGCGACACATGGTGCAGCATTATCCAGAGCTGTTTTCTGGTATGCGTTTATGTTTTGTTTTACTTCATGTTGGTAAGCATGCTGATTACGAGGATGAAATCTTATAAGTAGGGGAGTATTGTGATATCCCCGAAATGATTAGGTGTTATTTAAACATTAATCATTGTTGTGAAAATTATGGTATTAATTCTTGTGTTGAATTAATAATATTTGGGAAATGCATGTGAGGGTGCATGTGCTATATGTTGGGATTTTGGGGTTGTGGCATGATTATTTGGTGTGTGTGGTTTGTTTTGGTAAAGCATATTTAAATGGGAGTTGAAGTATTTTATTGAGAAAATACTATAAAATATCATCTAAGGATATTTTAATACATCGTGCTAAATACCGGGACCAAAACATAACACATCACTTAACCCACCACTCAACCACCCCCCTTGACCCATACCCTGCTGCCAGCTGCTTGCCCATGCCCCTTGCCCCATCTCCCACTCCACCTTTCCATAGCTGGAACTCCTCCATTCCTCTCCCATTTTTCGTCCAACACCTGATAAGTAAGAAAAGGAGGAGATCCACCATTTTTATTGCCTGGAAAGCTTCCAAAAATCGGAGCAAAAAGGGGTGAGAAACCATTTCTGGGTTTGAATTTAAGTTGTTTAAGTTCATACTTTTATTGGTGTAAAAATGGCATGTTAGCTTAGGTTTCTTAAAACCTTCGATTTAAATGCTTACATGGTGTTATTATGTAGCTCTCAGTATTTTTCCTTATGTATATTACATGTTTTATGTTGAGGAAATAAGCATGTAAAGTAGGGTGTTCGGAAATCTGGGTATGAGTATGCCCTGTTTTTCTGAAAAATGTGGACTGGGAGTGATTTTGAGGAGGTGATATTATGCATGTTAAATGGGTTTTAGGGTGAACCTTCGATTTGAGTACATGCATGGTAGTTTGTAAAGCCCATGACGTTTCATGTTTGAGCATGTTTTATGAAATATGTTGTAATTTTTATAGCATGAAATGAAGTACTCAAGAAATCTGGAAATGAATATGTTGCCCTGTTTCCAGAAAAGTTGATAGAGTACTTGTGTGAATGGTCGACGTTTATGCATGTGGGCTTATGGTTGGGGTGTAAATTTGATATGAATACACTCAGGGTAGTGTATTGTAGCTACTAGCATGTTTGTTTGGACATGTTGTATGTCTTACATGTTAGAACGAAAGGTATAAAAATCAGTGTTAGAGCATTCTGAAAAATATCGCGCACAGACCATGTGGCGATCGATCGCCACAAATGGGGCGATCGATCGTCGACGTCCAGTAGCCAAAATCAAAGGCACGCGATCGATCGCCATGGGACAGTGAGGTCTGGCGATCGATCGCCAAGTGGTAGCGATCGATCGCCAGAGGCAGAGTTATGAAAAATTGATATTGTGTTGGATTTTTTTGATTTGGACTATAAATTGGCATCTAATATTATGTTGTACACTGGTGTAGAGCCTTCACAGACGGCTACACAACGCAGGGGATAGAGTCCCACCACACACTACATTTTGGAAAGGTACGTAAGCGACGTACGGGCATCCCAACGGTAACATGTACTTATGTTTGTCTGTTTGACACATGATGAATGCAATGTGATGCATTAAGAGTTGATACATGTTATTATGCATTGTTGTTGCATATTATACATTGTTGTTGCATATTGTGATGTGGAATAAAGATGTGTATTCCACGAGTCAGGGGTGATCACAGTGAAGGTTTTAATGCTTACGCTTGACCGCTAAAAATATGGAGCGGGATGGGGGAGGCTCGCTTGCACATGGAGGCGGGGTATACCATACTAAGCGACGGTGAGATACCGCTAGTATGAAGAAGCGAGGATGAGATACCGCTTGTTTTGAGATTGTAAAGCGAAGAAGCATTAAAATAACTGATGATAACTGACTCAAGAAAAAGAGATGATATGTCATGACATTTATTGGTGAAGCCATATATTCATATAGTGTTTTGATTATGAATTGTGGTACAGGGACAACCAATGGGCATTGTAAATGCGATGGAAATACAGGAAGTGCTTTGTATTTTATGATTATGCATTTACGCCTTACATTCATATTATGTTGAATATGAATTATGTTATGCTCATGTGTTGGGGGTTGTCTTTGTAGGTGCTTTTGCTAAGGAGAACTAGGGTCGGGGCTGATACTTTGAGCTGTAAGGAGTGCTACTACAATAGCAGGACAGAGTTCTTTTGCGTAGTCTCTACAAGTAGTAGAGTAGAACTATAGTGTCACTCCTATTGTTTTGAGAAATGTAACTATTATCTGTTGAAAATTTTATGGGTACATGTGAACTGTAAGCTCAAAATGTCAACACGATTAAATACTCTGATATTGAAATGTTTAGTTCTCTTAATCGCACCTATTAGTATCTTGAGACATCGGGGTCTCACACAAACAAAGAATACCAATTTCAAATAACAACAAATTTGAAGCTTAACTAACAATATTCGTATAGATCTTCTATATCGATGCAATTATTCTATATCGAACAAACAAACAATACTAATTTCAAACAACACCAATTTCAAATGTAACTAATTCCAAAATTATATAAGTTTAATACCAAATAAATGTAGTTACTAACTAGTAGCAAAATTTAGAATTTCATACCAATTTGAAGTGTAATTAGTACCAAAATTATATACATTTAGTATCAATTTTATGTGTAACTAGTACAAAAATTGTATAGTTTAATACCAATTTGAAGTGTAACTATTACAAAAATTGTATATGTTTAATACAAATTTAATGTATAACTAGTATCAAAATTGTATATGTTTAATATCAATTTCATGTCTAACTAGTACCAAAATTGTACAGCTTTAATATCAATTTAATGTGTAACTAGTACCAAAATTGAATATGTTTAATACTAATTTCATGTGTAACTAGTACCAAAATTGTATAACTTTAATACCAATTTCATTTGTAACTAGTACCGAACTTGTATATGTTTAATACTAATTTCATGTGTAACTAGTATCAAAATTATATAAGTTTAATATCATTCTGAAGTGTAATTAGTACCAAAATTTTATAGGTTTAATATCAATTTCAAGTGTAATAGTACCAAAACTGTAAGTGTTTAATACCATTTTGAAGTGTAATTAGTACCCAAATTGTAGAGATTTAATACAAATTTCGCGTGTAACTGGTACCAAATTGTATAATTTTAATACCAATTTGTAGTGTAAGCAGTACCAAAAATTTTAGGTTTAATACCAATTTGATTGTAAGTACCAAAATTGTATATGTTTAATATCAATTGCATATGTCACAAGTACCAAAATTATATTCATTTAATACTAATTAATGTATAACTAGTACCGAAATTGTATATGTTTAATACCAGATTCATTTGTAACTAGAATTCCATAGGCGTAATATCAATTTCATATGTAACTAGTACCACAGTTATATAAGTTTAATATCAATTTTATATGCAACTAGTACAAAAATTCTATAAGTTTAATGTCACTGTATCTACTACAAAAATATATAGGTTCAATACTAATTTCGTGTGTAACTAGTGCCAAAATTATATACGTTTTATACAAATTTCAAGTGCAACTAGTACCAAATTGTATAGATTTAACCAATCTAATGTGTAACTAGTATCAAATATATAGGAATATGCTCAAACAAATGAATGCATCAAATTTTTTAGCAGAAAACAAGATTCCAATTTGATATTTATGCATGTCAGGAGCAGATGTCCCACTATACGAACCATCACCGAAACTAAAAAGCATTTGAATGAGGGTTTATCAGAAAAATAAATGAAACTTCCACCCCAAAACCCACTATAAATAATGCACATAATTCGAACAATTAGGCGTATATATTCATTGTTTTTCTGCCTGTTTGTCAAATCTTCATTCCCCGACTTCAACTACATGAACATGAATCCTATGGATGATTGCTACAGTCAAATTACTATATCATTCTTCAATAATGAATCTTGTTTGCTAGTTAAAAAAATAGAACAATTGGGAAGAAAAATAATAATTTCTTGGAATCAATCTTGCGAAAAAATTTTAGAACAATTGGGTAAATTTTTTTGTACAATTTAAAATCCTTCCATATAAGCCTCGTCAAAACATCGCCCGTGAATTCCATATTCATGTTAAGAAACGAGAGAAATGGATCTTCCTTCGATTTCTTGTGCGAAAAGTAGAATCAATTTCTTGGAAAGTAGTTCTTCTTCACTTTTGATACTGTGCGATTTTGGTATGTGTATTTGGGGGTTTTCAAATAATTGGAAGGTTTAAAATGAGGACTGACCCCAAAAATATTTTGACGTATGTACTGAAACCAAACTCAAGTTTCGCCTTGGGGATTTTAGGGCAAAGCGTATAGTGTTAATAAAATTATTCATTACCCAAATGTCCATGCCCTCAAACTCCTTACTTTCTTCTTCAATAGTTGAAAAGCTATAACTTTTTAATAAACCTATCAATGGGGACTGGAAACTCGAACTTGAGTTCATTCCAATAGTATACGAGAATTTTTTAGTATAGTGGGCCAAATTATTTTCTCATATAATATAAACATATTGACAAGAAATATATAACATGCTAATTGCTATGTTAACTATGAGGTTGAAAACAAAAAAGTAGTAAAAATATACATTACAACATGTCAGAATTTTATGTGAATCATAGATTATGATTCTTTAAATATAATTTCACTCTCAGTACAATTAACCATGGTACATGTTAGAAATTTATTTTTTAATAAGCAAAGAAAAAAATAATTAATAATCACAAGATAAAATCCAAAAAAAATTATTTTTACGAATTAAATTATTCTCCACAAACATTCAACGATTGCACATTTGCAGATTTTCGGTACATGAAGCATATGAAAATGGAAGCAAGTGAGATGGAGAGATAAATTTGATATTATTAGATTACAAACCTGAACTTTTTGAAAAAAAATAAATTTTTTTGACTCGGCTAAATAGAAATTTTAGGCCAAAAAACCTGGTGGGTGATTTCCTACCTTAGCCCAGGTACCAAATTCGCTCTTGGTCCATACACCGACTAAATATTATGTCAACAACTTCTTGTTAGTTTAAGCTATATTAAATAACCATATCATGCATACGTGATCTGTCACCGATTAAATAACTAATCGATCGATTAATGCAATGGCTTAATATATAACACTGAGTTAAGTTAAGCTGTCATGTCTTTAACTAGGAACTAGGAAGGCATCTTCTGCCATTTGCTGCCCTCAATAAAGTTTTATTTAATAAGTTAATGAATAATTTCCAATCACCGGCTATGCAAACATTTAACGATAATTACAAATATTGTACATGTGACAACAGTTGGAAATTATGATTCCAATAAATAGGACAATTTAAGGTTTAATAATATATAAATATATATATATATATTTATCTCGCACCAAAAAATACAAAATTTAAATCTTCAGAACATACTCTCACAAAATCAATGGCCAAGAAATGTTTTTTCATTTAGATTGAGAGGTTTGAAATAATAATTTTAAATCCAATTTTAAATCAATTCAAGTTATTTGGATTAAATTAATTAAGGGTGCAGTTGGATTGATTGATTTGGTACATGGATTCAAATCCTTGATATTAAATTCGTTTAATTTTTTGGATGAATTATATTTGTTGTATTTCATATCCACATCTTAATGAATTTACATAATTATAATGGTAATTGCATAATATATGTGTCATTTGAAATCTAAGTTTTAAATTCATTGTCAAATCGAATCTCCAATTCAAATAAAATTCATAAATCCAAACACATAATTTAAGGTTGTATTTGAATTGATGAATTTGATTTGGATGAAATGATTTGATTTGGAGAAGGATTTGAATAGTGTATTGAAATGACATCCATCATGGGTATTTTCAAATCCATCATAATATAACATTATATCTATATAAATTAAGAAAGCATGGATTTCAAATCCAGCCGATCTAAATTCATCCAAACAATCAAATGGATTGAAAATTGAAATCCAAGGCTTCAAATCCATCAATCCAAATAGACCATAGGAATTTCAAATTCATCTTCTTTCAATTTAGTATTTGTTGTAAATGCATTTAAGATTGGATGTAATTTGAAATCCATACTTTAAATTACTTCCCAAATTAACTAACTTCATCCAATTTCAATTCTTTTATTCATGGGCATATCATTTAAGAGGCAAAAGTGGACTATAATCACCTATTTTTGTCCAGCACACCTATTAGTGTATGTACCACACACTACACTTTTTTGGCACAACCCTTAATACATAATAAGATTATTATATGAACAATGACACAATGCCAAAAAAGTAAATTCCCAATAATCAAAAGCCTTCAAAATTTACAAAATATAAATCACGGCTAGGCATTTGACGGAACAACAAAGAACAATTTTTTAACTCATTACAATTCCAGTTATTACGACAACCACATATCAAATTTTTTTAGGATAAACTAATCAAAGACACCACATCACAATAAAATGAAACATGATTTTATAACCAATATCATGGTTATTTATTATTATTATTTTTTGACAAGGTCAAACGATGTTATTAGATGGAGTACAAGGGGTACTCAGCCCGATACATGGATTAAAACTAAGAGCAAAAAAACTCTAAGTTACAAAGATTTAAGGCATACAATCGGCTCCCTAAACCAATCTCTAAGAGTATAATTACATGTAATTTTATGTCTAGCTTTAACCCATAACCCACTGTGAATTATGATCTTTTCCACCACTAGACTGTCATTGGTTTCCGTACCATTAAAAAATGTTCTTATTATTTATACAAAGTTCATCATCGACAAGTTTGATATTTTAAATAACCATAGCTGGGACTTTAATAATATTATATTGTACAGTTTCAATGCTTTATATTGGTTTGAAGGATGTGATAAGTAATGTAAAGATTAAAAATTATGAAATGATTGTAAAAATAATATGTGATAAGTTATATGGTGTTTGATTTGAGGATAAAATGGTTCATAAAGTTTATTATATGGTATAATGTCTAAAATGCCCTCGTTATTATAATAATATTTTTATATTATTATATTATTATTATATAATAATAATCATTAGTATTATATATATTTAATTATTATATATTATTAATAATCATATTTATAAAATAGTAATAATTAAAAATAAGTAAATAAAATAATATATATATAACAAAAATAATATATATATATGTATATGTATATATCATAATATTTATATATTATAATATATACATATACATATATATATATTTATATATATATATATAATAGTAATACATATATATATATATATTATAATCTATATTTATATATTACTATTATTATATATATATAATAATAATAGTAATATATATATATATTATAATCTATATATATTATTAATAATATATATATATTATAATAATCATAGAATAATAATAATAAAACAATAAATATAATATAAATAATAACATTAATAATAATATTATATAATATATACATATATATATACTCATATAATAATAATAAAATATAATAATAATAGTATATTATATATATAATATAAATAATAGCATTAATAATATATATATATAGTAATAATCTAAATATAATAATCATAATATTATAATATATATATAATATGATGATAGTATAATAATAAAATAATAACATATATAATAATAATAAAATAAAATAATACAAATATAATATGTAATAATAAAGTTGTATGAAATAAATTGTACCTTTTGGCGAGAATTTTAAATTTTATAGTAGTAAAAAAAAGGTGAAAATGATATATATATAATTTTGTTGGAAAGTGAGATTAGAATGAGATGAAGTAAGTTTCTGGTTAAGCTCCTGCTCCTATTCAAACAATCATATAATTGAGACTTTTAAATATCTTTACCCGTTATTAGTCCTATTTGTCTTAGTAGATAAGCATACAAAAAAGATGCATGTGTGGGATCATTCCACAATAATTTGGTCAAAAATATCATTTGTTCCCTTAACCTTTGTGCAATAAATATCATTATATCTTTAAATTCGGATATGAATTTTCCTTTTCAAGTGTCACAAATATCAAGTGTCTTATTATGATTAACGTCTTTATTTCAATTAACACGTGGAATAATTTGTTTGATTAACCCAAGATTAGGTGTGTTCATCGGTTCGGTTAACCGACCGAACCGACTATATATGATGTTTTGTTATTCTTATTAGTGTTTGTATTTACGTTGAATTTTCATCAAATAATCATACAATTTCAAAAAAAATTTGAAAATTATTAAAAAAATCAAAATTTCCTTTAAAAAAAGTACGGTTCGAACCGAACTGAATCGAAAAATTTCGGTTAAAACTGAAACCAAACCGAACAATTTCGGTTCGGTTTTCGATTTTGAAATTTCAAAACCGAAATTTCGGACCGAACCGAATGAACACCCCTAAAGTTGCACTTACCAAAATGTTTTGATTCCACCGTCGATGCATTTCCGTGTTGCCCATGTATGTCCAAATTATTAAGCCTAGAGTTTTCAAATTAAAGAAGCAACTGTCATCATCATCAATCAACTTGGGTCCGCTTGGTTTCTGGGATCGGATAAATAATGTAAGGATTAAAATAATGAGATAATTGTAAATAAAATAGTGTGATAAGTTATATGATGTTTGATTTGGAGGATAATATGCTGAATTAATATTAATGTTTGATATAATGACTAAAATAGCCTCGAAATTTTGAATTTCAAAATTTGGCCAGAATTTCAAATTTCCGGGGTAATTTCAAAATTTTGGGATTAAGTTATAGAAAATAAATTGAAATTTTGGCGGGAATTTCGAATTTTGAAATAGTAAAAAAAGAGTTGTAAATGGTATATATGTCATTTTGGTACAAAAATGAGATAAATATGATGTATACTTTTTTTAATCGTGCAAACCAAACATGGGATTAAAAATTAATCCAAAGACTATTATTATCTTTTTTTTTTTAGAAGTATAATAATATATTAAGAAGAGAGTACAAGGGATACTTTAACCCAAAATAAGAATAAAAACCTACGTACACATAATAAGTGACCAAAAACATAACATTACACTGATTTCAGCACGAAATAGGCTTCAACAACCAATCGTTCAATAAATAACTAAAAGATTTACAATATCGGGCTTTGATCCACATCCAACTATACTTCTTGATGTTATGCACCACACCGAACACATCAGAAACTGATCTTTCGAAGATACGTTTGTTCTTTCAAACCAGATGCACAACACAAAACAAACCCATAACATTGTCCAAACATTTACCGGAATCCCCTAAACACGCAGGCCACCATGGGATTCAAAGTGGCTTCTTGGATCCTCATTACCAACATAAATCAGCTTCAACCAATTATACATTTCTGACCAAATATTATAGGAAAAATTGCATTTACAAAATAGATGGCAATGATCTTCCTCTTCAACTGAACAAAAAATACAGCTGGTTTGTACAAGTAAAACACCCCTACATCAAATTTGTAAAGTTGCCACTTTATTTAAAATGATTTTCCAAGCTAAAACAATTGCCTTTGACGGAGCAATCCTGCACCATAACCTTGAAAATATATGGCTGGGGGGACCTGAAAAGGAGAAACAGAATCCAACAAAACATAAGCAGACTTGATAGAATAGATACCATCCACTGTGAGCTTCCAAAACCAACAGTCCTCAACATTTGCAACAAAAATTGCCCTGTTAATGAACACAAGAAAATCATCAAAAGAGGTTAATTCCCAGGATTGTAAACATCTCCTCCATTTTAGGTCCTAGAACCACTTTCCTTCACTCCACTTAATTACTTCACTGATAGAGTTCTATTTGTTTATGGACAGACTGAACAATCTTGAAAATTTATATTTGAGACAAACCCCTCCAATCCACTCATCTTCCCGGAATAAGGTATCACAGCCATTACCCAATTTTCTACCAAGATTCTCTTTGAACCACTTGAAATTTGGGTTATGCTCAAAATCGAGAAAGTCATGCCACCACCCTTAGGCTTTACTATATCCTCTGATCGATTATTATCTTCTCTAGCTCTCTCAAAAAACCCATATTTTGATCGTAAGACTTTGGCCCAAAGCTGGTGCTTATCAATTCGGATTCTCCAATTCCACCTATCAACCAAAGCTTTATTGAAAGAGTACATGTTTCTCACCCCTAGACCCCCTTTATCTTTATCTAGACACACTTTATCCCAAGCCACCCATACTATTTTTCTTTTATCCTTATCCCCTCCCCACAAAAACTATATTTGTAATTTAATCAGTTCATCCACAACTGTTTTTTGGAGCTTTGTAAAAAGATAAAAGATATACTAGGAGGGAAGAGAGAACAACATTCAAAAGGGTAACTCTACACCCAAACAGACCTTTTGTGAATTCATCAAAATTAACGTCATGGTCCGTCTATAAACAAAATGTAACAAATATTGAGAAAATAGCATGGATCGGACCATGATTCGAGATATATTCATATTTGATATAAAAATCTATATTATTTAAAGTGACACATAAATTATGAGAAGTGAAAACTCTTTGACACGACATACATTATAAATAAGTGGTATCTATCTACCAAGGACGATGCAAAAATCAAATATTGTATCTCTAGTTCTCTTTATATTATTCTTAAAATGTGTATAAGATAGATTATTCTGATGGTATTCTATCGAATATCCAGAGAAATTCACAATCGAGTATGCTTTCACTATAAATAGACCTATCGAAATCTGATTTGATTTCATTATATTTTTCCAGCAATATCAACTAACACAAAAATAAATAACAATCCCTTTATTGGAAGAATAGTTAATGAAACAATTATCCTTATATGTCCATTTATTAGCGACTCACAAATTATCGAACAAAGTAATTTTGGCTCGAGTCGGCTCGTAAAAAAGTTCGAACATGTTTGAGTTCGGCTCGAAAAAAAGTTCAAACATATTCGAGTTCGGCTCGAATTCGAGAATTTTGAAAACGAACGGCTCTAAAAGTTTATAAATCTGATTAATTCGTTTACACACCTAATTGAAACTTACGGATTGCTTTTTCGACATCTTTAAACTCAAACATTTTACCATAAAGTAATGCAATCATTACAAGCTCATCATCCTTTCCTAATACTACTAAAACACCAAACAATTTAAGGAAAATTAACTTTTGGGGAATTTAGCAAATAACACAACCATTTGGGTCCTCCTCCACACTCCGACCATAATATGACGGCGGCGGCGCTTGAGGATGCAAATAAGGCTGATGATATTGTGTATGATGGTAATAAGGGTTTTGTTGATGGTAAGCATGATAAGCCTTCATCAATTGGGCTGTGTCATCTTCTTTTTTCTTGGGATCATCCTTTTTGGCCTCCTCCTTCTTGGGCTCGTCCTTCTTCTTCTCCGGCTCCTTCGCCGGTCCCACGGAGACTATTTCCGTGTGGCAGAGCTTCCTCAGCTTCGCCACCACCGCCACCGGATCTATATCTCCGGTTATTGTCAACTTCTTGTCCTTCGAATCCATGGCAATTGACTCAATCCCTATGAAAAAAAACAAAGACCCACAAAATAATTAGTAAATTTATTCATCGAAAAGATAAAGGGTTATTTAAATTTATCATCTTTCCTCCATGTTTATTTAGAAAATAATCTTCATTTGATAAAAAAATATATGATCCCAAGTGTGAGATCATTTATTTTCAATCAAACGTAAGTCAATTTTCTTTATGGAAAAAAAGGAGCCGTGAAGAAAATGTTATAAATTTGAATCTTCGAAAACAGAAAAAAGAATTCTATTGAAGTACAGTACCTGAGATACCAGATATATTTTTCATGGCTTTCTGCTTGGTTTTCTCATCCACAAAGTCCAATTTCAACACAACTTTCTGCAAAATCAAAACAAGAACAAATCCAGAATCAAAACACGTCCAAAAAACAATCAATCAAAAACAAACCAAGATCAAAATTTATCAATAGCCCACCTTCATTTTCTTCTACCGAAATTCACAGGATCAGGATTCTTGAAGTATTTATCAAAAAGAATGAAGATAAGAAGAGATTGAATGGAAAAAAAATATTACGTAAGAATTGAATAAAAAATGTATTGTAAATTTGTAATTGCCAAAGAGAGTGGGTGGAGCTACTTTATATAGCAGTAGGACTGCTTAAGTTTAATCATTGAAGATGAAACTGAGTCATCTGGGTCAATAGCTACGGTCAGCATTTTCCCAGTCCAAGTTGTTGACTTGATCTAGATCGCGATGGACCAATAGATGGCGCTTTGGAAGGTTCGTTGAACCCGGATGTGGTTGAAAGTGGACTTTCATTGCATTTTGAGTAGCCACCGCCGGGTCCTCTCTCCCCACCAAATAAATTTTAATATACAGAATTTGATGCACTGTTCGAACCTAGAATTTTTATTTTGGAGGATAAAAAAATTAACATAAAAACAGAGAGGAAAAAATGTTTTGGGGTCAAAATAATTTTAAAGGGGTGAAGTATAATTTTTGAAAGCAAACTATAATTTTTGGAGGCTAAAATAGAGATAATTACATATACCATGTAGAATAATTATTTTACAAATTTCTCGATCTAGTTTGAACAATTTTATCTACATCCTTTGTAAAATAGTTGTATTACAATAACACATCATCTAGTTTGTAAATATATAAGAAAATTTATAACTACCTCCCTCGTAATTTGACATAAAAATACACTGTAAGATAGGTAAATGTTATTGTTAATATTATAGACGTTAAAGCGCTAATTATGAAAACTAACGAGGAATAAATTTTTTTCCTTGCAACGAGGCACTTACCCCTGTTTTGATTCTTATAAAATAACTTTTTGTTCTAAAAAAATTAAATATCGTTGTCTTCTTCTTAATTTTTCAATATAATATACGTTTATCGATGTTTACATTTTCCATAAATTTAAAACTTATTTAATTTTTAATATTTAAGGGAAGGATTTTCTCTTCCCAAAGGAAAAAAAAACGAACAATCTTATTTGCTTTCCCAAAGTATCAACACCTTGATGACCATGGAGTTAAACCTCTCCATAGGTTTGTTTTTGCTCCACTTACAGTAGTTTTCTTAATGTCCAAATACTGTTATAAATGACATGGGTCCATAAAATAATGCAAATTCACATGAATCATTTGGAATTCAAATGCTAAAATTTAACCATATTATAACACATCAGGATGGATTGTTTCATTGGTTGTGTCACATTTCCTCATTAGAAATTAACTCATATCTGAGTCTTGTAAATAATATTTAAAATAATCTCCCATCCGTCGTAATAAAAAAAAAGTTTAACCATATTATATGGGAAATGGCATGTGTTGTAGAAAATCTCTGGATTAAGAAACCCCTCTATGAGGAATAAGCTCTACTGTGAGTCTGTGACCATTTGGCCAAATAGAGCTCCCCACCACTCCCATCAAGAGCCATTCGTGGCTCCACACTGGAGTAGCTCTATGCTATCTCTACTGTAGCTCTATGCTATCTCTCTTTTGTAAAAAAAAAAAAAAAGATCACAACTGTTGCACGCTCTATAGCAGCATCACAATACCATGATATCATATCACCATTCTATCACAATTAATTTCATACAACAATATTAGCAAATCTATTATGAATTCGCAATTCATTAACTTGTCACATAATATGAATTATAGTTCATAATTAATGATATGCATACCTGCTCGTACGTCATTACGTACATTAAAGTCGACGACATGATTCTAGACGTTCTCGACATCCAGAGGCTCGTACAGTATCTATATCGAATATCAATTTAATATTTATCATTAATAATTCCCAACAACTTCATTATTCATCTAACAGTTATGCCATGTCTCATGCCATAATTAATTACAATTTGTCGTACTCCGTATACGATTAAAATCATCTTATTTATCTTTTTTTTTTTTTTAACTTGAGTTATCATCTAATTCAAACACGTAATACATGTCTTATAATGTTCAATATTGGTAACCTTATTCCATTGTTAACAAAACTTTCCCAAAAGTCATAATCATCACCAAAATAGACTATACAAGATCATATCTCAAAATCACCAACAAAATATACAATTTCAGAATTTTCAGGCCAGAGATCGATCTCCATGGATGTAGCGATAGATCTCTCGGTGGTAGTACCAAATTTGCCAAAATTTCACTTTCCCGATCGATCGCTCAGTCAGCGATCGATCTCTGATCATTTTTACATCGGGCGATCGATCGCTCCATATCCAGCGATTAATCGTTGTCATTGTATATGTTTTTGACCGCGATATTTTTAAACAAAAGATTTCAGAGTATAACGCGATTCTATACCGCAAGTGCACGGTTGTCAAGTTTTAGTATAGTTAAATGAAAGTAAGGGTTGTCGAATCCACATGGACTAACGTATAATTACCAAATAAAACTAGTAAAATTATATTTAGCCTACGATTAAAAAGAGGGTAGATTAAACTAATGCAACTCTAGAACTAAAAGATCCGAATAAAACAAGAATGGATAAAATAAATGGCTTCCGGATATGCAAAGGAATTTCGCTCGAGAAATTTATCTAGCTCTTTGTTCAACTATGTTATCTTCAAAGATTCGTTTGAATAGGCAATTACCAAACAATTGATTCTTAAGGTGAAAGGTTTTCGTTATTATTCAATACACTCTCTCGAGCTGTATATAAACTAATATCAAATTAGAGCAAATAACTCTCATTCACTTATTTACTAATCTGATATTGCATAAATCTTCAAAACCTCGTTACTCTAAATCTCTCGATTCAAAGTGCTCACGTATGTGATTTTATCTCTCGATCTCAATCTTAAACATACATCATGAATTACTGTAGCGTATTATAACGTTATCTCTCGATCTCGGTTATAACTCACAAAATTCAATCAAAGTTAGCTAGGCTTTGATCTTAATAAGCATTTAATTCATGAACAATAAGAAATCAATCTACTCAAACACATTCGAATCAATAAATCAAACACAATTATACTCAAACTAGATAAAATAAACTCAATTTAATTCAAATCAAATCAATAAGACGTTTAATTGTTTCTCAACCTCAAAAACATCCAATGAAAATGAAAATCAAATAAATCCGAGTTTAGAAATACGATAAATGCTGGAACGAATCCGTGTGTTGCACCGTAATCTCTTCTCTTGCTCCTTCCTTGCACTCCGGAAATATCTCGCTCAAGCTCGGACGAAGAACGGAGGAAGATGGCTTTTCCCCGGATTCTTCTCGGCGGCGGCTAGGGTGATGATAATCGGCTCTCTTCCCTCTCTGATCTGATCCCCTTTGATATGGAAGAGATTTCCTTTTAAATCCTTCGAGAATCAAGTTATTTCTGGAAGATAAGATTTTCAAAAAATCGCGTATCGATCGATCGAAAAGATTTTTCGATCGATCGGTGCACTGTTCGCTTCAGCGTTTAAACTCTCTGCCTCGATCGATCGATCGAGATTTTGTTCCGATCGATCGACACTTCAATAAATTTGCTGCTGAACTCTCTACCCGGATCGATAGATCGAGAAATATTCTCGATCGATCGGCGCCTTAAAAATCCGAATTCTTCATTTTTTTCTCTTTTTCGCCTCGATTTCACCCGTTTTCTTCATTTTAGCTCATTTCTTCCATTTTCGACCTATTTTCCTGAAACAAGCAAATAAATACCAAAAAGCGTAATTTCATCCAGGAAAAAGTACAAAAAACGGAAAGAAATTACAGCTAAAAACACTTAAAATCTAAGCCTATCAGTTACCAAATTTTGTTTTTCAACGGGCAATCGATCGTTGTATTCATAGCGATCAATCGTTAGCTCTGTTTCAGTCAAAACTCGAGGTTTTCATGCATAAATTGAACCCAACACATACCATAACTCCTTTCCTTCCATTCCTCAACACAAAACACATTAAAACACCATCAAACTTCATTTTGATCATGAAAAACATAAATCCCCCAACCCATACAAAATCAATTCAATAACCACTACTCCCAACTCAAAACAATTAAATCTACTACTTAAACATAAATTAACTTATTTCAAGCTCATTTGAGCACAATTTCAAAGTCATATTTGACTTCAAGTCTTGAATCCTCCACCAAAATGCAAGAACATCAAGGGGGGAGAAGGGGATTTGGTAGGGATTTAGTGTGTATTCTGGTGAAATGTGTGAAGAAGAGTTGGAGTTATTATTTTCATTTTTCAATTAAGTCCTTCAACATTCATTCTCCTCACAAATTATACCCAATAATTATTTAACCCCCAATTCCATAATTATTACTCAACATCCATAATTACCTTACTAATTCAAATTCAAAATTTCCTTAACAAGTCATATAATTCATTTCATCAATCCTCAATTTAATTCTTGCAACATAAAACTCAATCTCATATTAATTTACATAATCCAACTACACTCAGTTTACTCCGAAACCGAGCCCCATCAAACCCTGTAATTATCTTGTAACTGCTAGAATTAATTCAATAAAAAACAATTCATTTTCGGGTATCACACACAGTGTAGTAAGTATTCATGAGTTCTTAAACAGCAGTTTCATCGCATATCATCATCTAACCAATACCTAACATTAAATAATAACTAGATTATCCATTAGTAATTGCTACATTCATATGTCATCATTTATATGCATTTCAGTTACTAACTCAACCTCAAAACATGATAAATTAATAAATCGTGAATGTTCATATTATCAACATGTATTCTCTTAGTGACTATTATATTGTTCGTCACAATATATCTAACTCGTCATTAATCATCACATGATTATATATCATTCATGTAATTAAATGTAAAGACCCCCGTGTCCTTAACCCGTTATTATTGTATTAACTCATGCATTTAGTGCATACAATCATATATGTAGGGGAAAGCCACTTACTATCATATGACAAAACATGCCAATAATAAAATTTCTTACATTATTCCATATAATGTCCAATTTCCCCCAACCAAGTCCATTTAACATATCATGCACCCTTGTAATACACTAACATGTTCTCAATTCTTAATTAATTGCATGCAACATATAAATGAAAAGAGAAATGCCCTTGCCTTTTTATACAACACATATACACATAATACTGCTCACATGAGATCATCGAATAAGTATATGTGTACCTGATGTATAAATATCATACTCAATACCAGCTCTGGTATTTCGATCCTGGAAGTACAACAGCTCGAGCTCAACTCCAAACCCACCGATGTACCTGTTCACCTGTCCCAACAGAGACAGCCCCAACACGGGGTGAGCATACCAATACCACAATCCAATAATCATAATATTACAATTCATAATTTACAGAATGTAAATGCCATGAATTTTAAATGATACTCCATGGATGGTATCATCCTCATCCGGGATCCCCTGTGTTGTTCCTGTTCTCAAAATAACCGAAACCATCAAATTCCCAAAAGCCAGTTAATCATTACATTGATTAACAAATGCGTTCCCCATATACAGATACCATAATCAATAAAATCAAATCATTAAACAATGATTACAAATATTCCATATATCTTACTAATAGTTCCATAGTTCTATTTTATCTCTCGCTCTACAATAGCGGTATTTTAATCTCACGCACGCTCAACAGCGGCGGCGTCATAACCGATGTTCGCTCGACAGCGACACTATCTAAATCATTGCTCGCTCAAAAGCGGCACCATATAATTCCCAATATATATATATATCCATTTATTACAATTACAAATAACCATGCATTTCACAGTTGCAATAATATAAAAAACTATACTCGTACGTTATACGCACTTTATAATTTCGTAATCTGAATCAAACTTGCCTTGGTCCCGTGACCCGGTGAGTTATGTGCTAAACACAATTAATAATGCACTATTGATTACAAGCTTGCAACCACGTGCCCAAGCACATTTACAATCCCCTAAAATATCGTCAATTAATGACGATTAGCCATTTTAAAAGACCACGGGCGAAGCATGTATCAATTCCATAACAACCAAACCATAAATATCCCCAAATCTGGCCTCTCGATCGATCGGACTTGGGCCCTCGATCGATCGAGAGCCACAACAAGTTTGGCACCAAAATCCCTTCGCGCGCGATCGATCGGCGAGATTGACCGATCGATCGCCACGAGCCCGTGATCCATCAGTTGTCTCGCTCGATCGATCGCCAAACACTATTCATCATCATCAATTTTTGGAAAAAACCCGTGATCGATCGAGACCCCAATGTCGTTCAATCGGGTGAGCGCTGGAATGGCCTAAAAATTGCGTTTTTGGGTTTAAAACTCCCAGAAAATAATCCCAACACCCATAATACCATTAATACTCAACATAATCATCATAAAAACCCTTAAATCTCCAACCCCAAAATCTTTTAAAATTTCCAAAATTCAAACTCAACATAATATCAAACCATACTCCACAATACTACTACAAACCGAAGATAAAGGCGAGAGGAATGATAATAGCTTATTATCTTCGAGAAATTCGGCTCCGAGTCGAGCTTCCAGCCAATTCTTCCAAGAGAAGAAAAGAGGGGTTTGGGGAGAGGGGAGGGAAACGGGTGAGAGGGAGAGAGAGAGAGAGGAAATCCGTGCAATAATGCCGGAACACCGAGTCCACTTGGTATATATAGCACCAAAGCTCCAAAATATCAATTCCTCCACAAATACATCATGACTTAGAAAAATCATCTGTTTTCAATAATTATCTCTCCAATCTTAATTTCCAATACCAGCCCCAATACAAAGTACCCCGGACCCCAGACACCACCAAAAACCAAATTTCAAGGTTTTTCACCACGATGAGAATACGATCTCAACCTTTGGATCCAACGACCCCAAATACCCGATTTAACATCCTCGGGTGTTCCAACACCGTAATTAATTCATAATTGCCACAATTAAAATCCATTGAGGATCATTACCACACCGGGATTAACATTATTAATTCTCAGGCATCACAATTATCTCCCACTAAAAAAATTTCGTCCTCGAAAATTGCACGGCGTACTCCACGTATCACCGAGACTACACGGTACAAATGGATCAACATTGTTGAGTAATGAATATATCATGAACGACATACCAACCGCGAGGACACCAACCTCGCACCAATACCTGGAATGGAGTAAATCTCCCAGATCGTCACCATCTCAAAAGAACGTCAGCATACCCGGATGCTAATCACCCAAAAGCAGTCAGTCAACCCTAACTACAATCCAAACGAATCATTCTTGATTCCAACATAGATATCGCCCAAATGATATGTAGGACCCCAACGCCCCAACACGTCAATAATGCAATTATGACGTCATTTGAGTATGTAAAAATTTCTTTTCATTAAAAGAATCAATACATGCATTCCATAATCCCCAAGACTTTTATAAAAATTTCGGCAGAATCTCCCAATAAATTGGACTATCCCAGAAAATACACAATTATAACAACCCTCAATATAAAACACCATAATCTAAAGATAACATTTCTCAGCCAGGGAAGTCACAACACTAGCAAGATATGAATTTATCGTCATCACTAAAATCGTATAGCACATGCTCCTCAAAATATCATGCACATCAATCAACTATATAAAAGAGGACTTCAACAGTATTATACAGTCCATATACACAATTCCAGTTGCTCACAAACGAGCAACAATTCAATGAATCAATTCTCAATGCATAGTTGACATGTACCATTACTATAATCCTGCGAGCACTATTTCCCATGGGTTCAAGCTTTCTTCCTGAGACAACGTTGTACCTGTTATACCTGTTTCAACAGAAACAATCCCCACACAGGGTGAGCATAATCCAATTCAATAATCATTCACACATGAATATACGAAACTGTAATACAACAGTTTAAATTATTCAAACCTATAAAATATACTCCCTGTACAATTCCGAACTAGTATAGCTTTCACGAACTGTTCCTGTTTCAATCTTATACACTTTCATAAACATCAAGTTCAGTATCGTTATTCAAAACATGATACTCATCAATGCAATAAATTCCATAAAGTCACAATTCATCATTTATGCTCAATCATAACGAATCTCATATAGAAGGCAACTCTGCCTATCAGTTAATCTCATTCTCAACCATTTGTCATCTAGATCATGCCAAACCACCCATACCCAACTCTATATCCAGACCACGTGCATTTACGTATCCACCATTCCACGTATATTAAACTCAACCATTAAACTCAATCACTTAACCTTAAACATCACATTCAAAATACATGTATACATGGATATATAGATACTGGGTATACCTGCTCGTACGTCACCACGTACCTTATAATCTGTGTTTACCGTCAAGTCACCGTCCCCCTTGTCTGTGAGCTCAAGAAGGTTTTGCACAATCTCAAAAGTTCAAGAATCAACTCAACCAATACTTGATGCACATATCCTCACAATAATCACATAAACCATGTCTATACTATCACATTAATCATGATATTTCATTGATAATGCAATATCATATCATCCTTCCAATTATAATGTTCATATCATCACAAAACCGTCTTAACCTACTACGCCAAATCAAGTTATCTTTCTTCATTATCGGTACTTAATCCAACCACAAACCACAATATATATACACTTTGTTATATGCTGAAATCCACACATACACACATACCCACCGGTATATATATACACACAACAGTATAAATATATACATATATACACACAACAGTATATACTCACACATAGCAGCATATTCATACACTTAAGCATGCACTTCCCGTTCAGCACCACCTCACGCTCATAAGAAATAATTTCTGGACAGAAAAGAGACATATGGTTGCACCTATCTTTGTAACTCAAAGCCACAGGACTTTGTCTCTAAACAAATCAGAAAATCGAGCCCAATATTTCAAGGTTCTCGAACCCAACAACACATTTTTTTTGCAGATAAAATAACAGCAACAATTTCAAACTATAAACACAAGATTTTTCAAATCAAGAGCAGCTAGATTGCAAACCTAAACAACATATATTCTAAGCCGAAACTACATCATTTTCGAACATAAAGCATATCAGATTTTGAGCCAAGTTTGAAACACATCTTTGAATTGAAATGTAGAGATTTTCGAACCAAAATTTAATCAATTTTCGAAATATAAGAGTAGCAGATTTCAGCCTCAAGACAGTAAAAATTTCGACCCAAGAGCATGAAGAAACCGAGCCAAATATAGTAGAAATTTCGAACCATAACAGCATTACATTTTTGAAACATCACAACAAGATAATCGAAGCAAGAACAGCAAAAAAAATTCGATCCAAGGCTGGAAGATTATCGCTCAAGCGCAGGGAATTAATTGAAATGCTAAAAGGAGTTCTTTCAACGGCTAAATCCATGATTAACCAAGTTAAAACACAACTCCAACACCACAAGCCATAACCGAGCAGAAATAAAAATCCCACTGCATCGTCCCTTCACAATCGCGACTACCATCGAGCCAAACCAGAAAAAATTTTGGGGAGAAGAAGAATCACCAAGAATAAGGTAGGATTTTACCTTCAAAACCCGATGAGAATCTCTGATTTCCTCGCCCTCGTTGCTGCGCTTGATCGAGAGAAGAGGGAAGGGAAAAGATGAAGGAGGCGTGAGTGAGGTGTAGGGGGGAAATGAAATTTCTTTTGTGTGTTTTAACATAACTCAAGGTTAAATCTTGACCATCCAATTACCATCATTTACCTATATTTCTTTTAATCACAATAAAAAAGTATACTAGTCACTATCTTTTATTCTAATTCCTTTTTAGCTTAATACACTACAAGTGGCAACCCGAAATTAATTATCCCAACTCCGGAACAAATATATACTTCCCAAGAATATAATTCATTATTATATCACAATTTACCACAATTAAATCAACTGAATAATCATCAATTATTCCGGGCATCACAATTCTCCCCAACTAATAAAATTTCGACCTCGAAATTCAAATGCATGATTAACATAAAAGCCAACAGTAAAGTTTACGTACCGTTATACAGCTCAAGATAATGTTGTAACAAATCTTCATTCGAATCATCATGGCTCGTGAACGTGGCGTACCACACCAACAATCTCAAGACTGTAAGTCACATCACTTTAACATATTTACCATGGATTGAATATTTCATACATTCTTTCTCGCTACCAGCTAGCTCTTCATAAAGTATTGAAAATGTTTGATTATGTTCCCCTGTAATATCTAGGCAACAATAGATTTCATGAACTAGAAAATCAATCCCCTTTTTCACGTTCACTTGTCTATCTCATCACTTAAATTTTCCGTACCATATAGATTTTTAGTTCAAGTCATTCCTCGCACAAGGTCTAAATCCGTCACATTTTACTTTCATCATAGTACACATCATATAATCACTAAATCATCAATCCATGCATATCATGCGTATATAAGAATGTATGACAATACACCAACTTTTTATCATATAAATAACCTCATACCTGTGTGGTTGCAATTGTATGCAACTTATACCAACATCACCACATCACCGCCATTGTCCGTATGAAGTAGCGGTACACATCAACCTCTCATATATCATCTCCTGGTTATTATCTGGTGCAAAGTAATTACTAGAAAACCCATTAGTAATTCTCACATACATATATCCACATTATACTCACCAACAACCACAGATCATCAATATCAAATCATGATGAATGGCCTAACATCAATATTCCTATGTCACGATTATACTCCATCTAAAACAAGGCATCAACATCAATATCGAATAATTCGTATCATACCTTTGTAGATGGAATCATCTACAATACAGAATAGCATCATAGTATCATGCTCATCACAGTACTCACATGTTCTTAAGCATCAACTTCCGTATTTCATCACCCAACTATCAGCTGTCATGGGACAAGTACAAAATAACTCATTAGCATTTCTCAAATACTCATACCATAACCACGTACCTTGTCAGTTACGCATTTGGATATTCATAATGTTTCCATCATCGAACATTAATTCCCTGCATCACAAGTTTCACGCATTCCTATACACAACATGCTACAACATACTATCATCTTTGTGATTGAAATTCAACATAAGAATCACTTTCATGCCTTAATGACGTAATTCCTTTATTCAACAAAGCACTATTTCATGAATGAATAACATATCATAGTGTGGTATGTATTCATGATTCCTCATATATCAGTCTCATCGCAT
This sequence comes from Haberlea rhodopensis, assembly GCA_907163345.1. Classification (NCBI taxonomy): domain Eukaryota; kingdom Viridiplantae; phylum Streptophyta; class Magnoliopsida; order Lamiales; family Gesneriaceae; genus Haberlea; species Haberlea rhodopensis. The sequence continues at coordinate 22,319,440 of CAJQUN010000001.1, read as the reverse complement.
ATATCATCATTTATATGCCTTCGAGTTTTTAACACAATATTAAAATGATAAATCATCTAAAGTGAATGCTCATATATCCCATGTATTCTCATTATGACATCATTATATTGTTTACCACATCATGTCTAACTCATCATTAATCACCACATGATTATTTATCAGTGTTGTCATTATATACCAGAGAATAACATCATAATTCCGTACTACGTCGACCCGCAGCGTTCACGATGATCACACGTCCACACAGGACATTCGTAGCGATCTCAAGTCAACCCGTGACATTCCATATCATACCATGACATACTGATTAATCTTATGTCTACATGATTACATTTATCTCAATACCACATGTGATTAATAAATTATTAATCCTACCACATACCAATCTAGCATGCTTTCACGGTAATAAATATCATCTCAAGCAATTATCATTTTTCGTTATTCCATCTGTACAATCGATTCTCAAAATCAATAGAACTCAACTGAGATAATGCAATCAGCATCTATCAACATATATTAACACGCCAATCAAACGTAATAGTTTACCTCAACTTCTTGTACCTCTGGAACATTCCAATATCCTCTTGGGCCTACATCTCATGTACCCAAGGAACAACAATAGTACAATGTCCACAGCTATCTGAAATGAACACATCATCAATATACATCGCTAGCATAATAACTGTACACTAATACTCATGCTAACATAATAGCAGCACATCAATATTCATCGTCCAATGACGGCACCCTAATATTCATTGCTAACCCAATAGCAAAATATCAATACTCATCGCCAACACTGGCATGCATAATCTCATCGCCACTACGGGCATGCACAATATCATCGCCACTACTGGCACCCATATAATATCCATAACCACAATGAATAAAATTACATTCTTAAAACAATTAGATGTAATAACACTTACTGTACACAGTGGATCCACACTCGATCCTTTAAACTGCCCCTGTTCCAGACATAAATATTCCACAAAATATAATTTCATATCAATACACAATTGATATACTCATCATCAATAACATGACCGTCCAAAAATATTCATTGCCTCGACATATCAGCGACATTCACAATATTTCCATCGCTTCGATACGATAGCGGTAAATAATATAAATCTCAAATATCACAATATAATCATGTGGCGCCCCAAACGTCACCACGTAAACAGACAACACATGACGTCATTTGTATAAATTTTTGACATAATCTCCCCGTAATTGGACCTCCCGACAATACAACATGCATCAGATGTATATGCGCATACACAAACATGTAAATACAAATGACGTCTCCCAAAATAAATACGATCTTTTCACATGCACCAACACAAGATAATAAAATTTATACATACAAGCCATATACAGATATATGGACCAGCTCACAAACGAGCCACAACCATTTTAAACATGATATTATTCATAACAGTTGACTCCTACGAAAACAACATGGCAGCTCCTAGTCCTGCCTCCAATTCTAACGTCTATGCATGTTACCTGTTTCAACAGAAACAACCCCCAAAATTGGTGAGCACACACCAACAATAATAACAACATAATCATAATATATTTTATCAACAGTATAAAATACTGAAACGTAACATAAATACTCCCTGAAATCCATTATCATAATAAGAGAATTCCCTGACTGTTTCTGTAACTCAATTTCCCTAAACATCATATTGAAATCCATCCATCATCACCACAAATCGATATAGTGGCAACACCGAGCCAACTATACCCCATCATCGCGACCCATCGTATATATAATCGATATAGTGGTAACATCAAGCCTACTATACCCCATCGTCGCATCATCATCGCGACCCATAGTATATATAATCGATATAGTGGCAACACCAAGCCTACTATACCCCATCGTCGCATCATCATCGCGACCCATAGTATATATAATCGATATAGTGGCAACACCAAGCCAACTTTACCCCATCGTCGCTCCCCTACTACTGCAACACAATCAACAACAATAATACTCATACTACGTCGCTCATTCCAGCGACCCCCAGTCATGTACAACATCGATATATCGTAATCACCATCAATATGAATATCAATACATGCTCGTACGTTAACACGTACCTGATAGTCGATATCACAATTAGGCTATTCCTGACATCCCGAGGCTCGTGAAGTATCTATATTCATTTAACAACTCAAGATTAGCTCATTACAAAAAAATATCAACATATAGATACAACTTCTCATCACAATTTAAATAACTCTGATCATAACATTATGAAACTCCATCAGTTACACTTTTCACCTAGAATTATGCATGCCTGTATATTTACTACACAACAATACATCATTGAGAATTACTTTCCCCAAATCTAAAAATCTGATAATTATTCAAACATTCAAAACTCGATCATTGAACAGTTTTGATTAAAACTAAACATACCAGTGTATTTAGAATTCCACAACAGACAATAATACGCCAATTTGAACTATCACTATATTCACTGGCTAAATAACAACTAACACCAAAATACAAAATACTAGTGCCAGATAGTAGCCCTTACCTCGCTGATTCCGAATATATAATTTATTTCATCAGAACTCCAACAAAATGAACACAACAATTCTTTTATTTATAAAAGGTAAACCCTCGTCCTCGCCTGTGCGTTCTCTGCCTTCAAACTTGAATTGGAGACTCAATTCCTACGTGTATACTTATCTCTATTCTATCATATAATAATAGAAATGCTCATCACTTCACACGTGCACCCACATATCTTTTATAATATTATACTTATCTCTATTCTATCATCTAATAATAAAAATAATCTGAATCCTCATCACTTCACAAGTGCACACATATATTTTATAATATTACATTGACACATTTTACGATGTAATAAAACTCGTTTATTATAGCTGTCTCATGCCTTATCTAACTATGTTTTCTGTCAATCTTATCAACATAAAAGTTGTAGCTCTCTTTCTTAGCTTCACGAGACGGCGGCGTTCATCGGAGATCGAAGAAGAACGTCTTCGTTTTGTATATCTAAAATTTTATCAGTTTTTATGGATTATTTAAACATGTCTATGTGTTTAATTAATTCTAGCATGAGCTAATTCTATTTTCTAGGAGACGATGTAGCTTGTTGGGTTTTGGAAACCCGAATAATCTTGGTTTTGATGTTAACAAAACTTGTTATTGTGTTGCTAACATATTTCATCAAGTGTGCAGTTCATAGATCATAATTAAGAGCTTGATGAATTACAAAGAAGTAGCTTGAAAATATCAAGCTGGACCAAGTCTGAAATTCAGGCAGAGCGGATTGTTTCGATCATATCTCATAGCTCAGATATCGAAATGGCGTGCTTCCAAAGAGGTTGAACAGCCAACTCAAAATACTAAAAGTCATATTTCACAACATATCGGCTAGTTCGAATGTTATCAAGGAGAAAAGACGCCTGCAAGATCGAGCTGTACCTCGAAGAAACAGCAAGCTGTTTCAGCAAGCAACTGTCAGTCTGTTGGGAATAACTCTTAGCTCGCTTATCGGAACGGAACGATTCAGTATGGATTGGAAAGCTAAGACAAAGATCTACAAGTTGTATTCGGAAGTCAAAGACTGAATCAGACGTTACAATGTCCAAAAAGCTTCTGCAAGTCACGCCATGTGACGCCTATAAGATCGAGCTGTTACAGCAAGCGACTGTCAGTCTGTTGGCCATAACTCTCAGCTCGCTTATCGAAACGAGATGATTCAGTATGGGTTGGAAATCTAAGACAAAGATCTACAAGTAATGTTTGGAAGTCAAAGACTGAATCGTACGTTAAGATGGCCAAAAGGCTTCTGCAAGTCACGCCATGTGCTGCTGCATCCAGCAAACAGACAGCAGGACCATCGCCTCGTATTTCGAGCATAACTCTCTCATACGAACTCGAAATTGAGCGATTTTTGATTCCGTGGAAAGCTAAGAGAAAGGGATACAACTTTCATGTAGATCACTTTGCCCAGAAATCAAAGAATCAAGAGCTACAAGCAACAGATCAGAAGAACAAGTTGATCAATCTGTTTTGTATCAAGCTGATTGTCCAGACTGATCCGGCCAGACTGATCTGCCCTAGACTGATCCAGACCAGACTAAGCTGTCCAGACCAGACTGAGCTGCCCAAGCTGATATGTCCAAGATGATCCGGCCAGATTGATCTGTCCAAGCTGATCCGGCCAGTCCGGTCCGAAATACAAAGAGCCCAGAAACCAGAATATGACTGTTTCAAGCTCGGGAATGGTGCAGAACCTTTTCCAACGGGCATATTCTTGTGTCTATCGTATATATCATTACTTGGGGCTATATATACATGATTTGGAAGCTCAATAACAGCTGATTGAAGATCAATCCAAGCCTTCCAAAGCAAACCCACTTGGGATTCAATTTGGGAACTTCAAAGACAATAGTTGCTAAATGAAGAGCACTCCCCAAACCTTTGGCACCACTTACCTTGCTATATCAGATCTAGTTAGAGATCATTTGTGCCATATATATTCACTCTATTCATTGTATATGAGAGCTTAATAGATGAGTGAATATCATTGTAACGGTTGATGATTTATCACAACCGATGAGAGGTCTTTGTATGTGAGACATTAAAGAACATACATAGTTGAGTTGCTAGGAGTTCTAGTTGGATGGGGCATTCCCAACTGGATCGGGTTTGTACAATGAGATTGTATAAATCAAAGTCTTCTAGTGGAATCCTTCCATGAGGTGGAAGAAGGGGAGACGTAGAATGATTACACCACCTTCGAACTTCCATAAACAAATGCTTGTTTATTTATTTTAATTGCATATCTTTAAAATGCCTTCAAATGTTTAATCGGTTTTAGAGCGGGTTATGTCGAGTGTCTTCCGCTCGATTTTGTAATCGAACTCGATATAATCTCTCGGTGCATTAATTCAAGAACACGAGCTATTGAAGCTCAAGTTGGTTGAACTCGGGTGTGGAATGACAACCCACCCCCGGAATCGATCCTGTCATAGCTTGTTTTGAAACTACACTTATTATGAATTGATTGAAGTTTATTTGGATTTCCATATGGTTTATTTATGTTTTCCTGTTCTTAATGCTTTTAATCTACTGGCCATGGATTGAATGATGTTATATTTTTGATCTATCACTCGAGAGAGGGGGTTGTGTATAGGAAAGAAAGGGATTCATATCGTGGTAGTTATATTGTTCGAGAGGCATATAACTCCATAGAACTTGTTAAAGGAATTACTGTGCTTTTACAATTATTTGATAATTGATCTTAGATAGAGATATCAATATTGATGTTAGATGATTAATTCTGCTTAACACTAGAGAGAGGGAGTAGAAAATAATGAAGAATTCTCGGCTAGTAAACTAGGAAATCCATAACATGGAAATCAAGGAATGATAAGTGTAGTGGATGAACAAGTGAAATCGTACTCCTAGATTTGTCTCTAATTGATTTCTTTTCAACTCAATATTTGATCATCGTTAGTTAATTGATTTTTATTATTCTCATAACACTCAACCATTCGATTCTCTAAAGAAAGCAAAGATTATTTTAATTCAGTATTTAGATTTAACTATATATTCAATCTCTGTGGGTTCGACATCTTTTATACTAAAACTTGACTACCGTGCGCTTGCGGTAAAGGATTTTTACGCAACAAATACAATCTCAACCTTTGGATCCAACGACCCCAAATACCAGATTTAACATCCTCGGGTGTTCCAACACCGCAATTAATACATAATTGCCATAATTAAAATCCATTGAGGATCATTATCACACCGAGATTAACACCATTAATTACCGGGCATCAGATTATACACCGGAGAATAACATTATAATATCATACTTATTCATAACATTCACAAAAGTTCCACGTCAACCCGTGACGTTCACCACAATCGCATGTCCACTCACGACATTCATATCCGTCCCACATCAGCCCGTGACGTTCCATGTCATCCTATGACATACTCATCATTCTCATTCTCGCATGATTATATTCAACTCAATACAATATGTGATTAATCAATAACTAATCCCACAATATACAAAACTAGCATGTTTTCACAGCAATAAATATCATCATCAAACAATTATTCCTACTCAATCGTTATTTCATCAATGATTACCGTAGATATACTAGTGTTATTGCAGCGGTTACACCTCGCATTGTTTCGTTATTGCAACAATAATAAAATGAACATAATAATATAGAATGACGCAAATCAACATATATCCACATGTTAAACCAAATGAAACGGTTTACCTTGATTCATCGTTCTCCTGAAACATTCCAATATTCTTTGGGCCTAAATGTCATGCACCCAAGGAACAACAATATGAATATTGACAATACAACGTTCACTGTCATTTGCCAACACATCATCAATATACATCGCTAACACAATAGCGGCACATTAATATTCATTGCTTACACAATAGCAGTATAACAATACTCATCGCACTACGGCGGTACATAATACTCATCGACCAATACTCATCACCCAATAGCGGTATACAATACGCATCGCCCAATGGCGGTACACAATACTCATCGCATCGACATATCACCGGCATTCATAATACCACTCGCTTCGTGTAACAACGACAAGTATTCTGTTTCATAATACCCCTAGCTTCGTGTAACAAAGGCAAGTATTCTGTTTATCAGTATCTCAATAATATCCATCGCTTCGAATTATCGGCGGCTCCATGGATATCCATCGCTTCGACATACCAGTGACCCGCGCTATGATATGACAGCGACAAATATCATGATTCATCGCTCGATAAAACAGCTGCAAATATTCTATTTCATATATCATGATAACAATTCAATATCAATGCATGTGTATAAATTCACATATATCTGTATTCTCACAATCATAACGTAACCATACCCGACCATCCCATCGACTGTTGTATGGCAAAGTACAATCCACCATTTCCTATTGTTAGGATCGGTCCGGAGTGTTTAGAGGGGGGGGGGGGGGGGGTGAATGAACACTCCTTACAAAATTTATCCCTTGTGATTTCTTTGTGATTAGTGAAAGAAATCTGTTACTTAATCAACTCTTTGAACAGAACAGACCACTAATAAGTAAGTGCGGAAACGGTCTGCTCTTGTGTAAGTAAGAACAGCTCGATGGCTAAGTGCAGAATGATAAGACACAGGATATGTTTTTGGAAGTTCGAAGGTGGTGTAATCCTTCTACGTCTCCCCTTCTTCCAATTAAGGAAGGTTTATACTAGAAGACTTTGATTTATACAATCCTGTTGTACAAACCCGATTCAGGCTGGATTTACCTCACTACCAGTCTGAAACTCCTAGTCACTCAACCTGCTCAGACACACTCTGTCTGACAGTTACAATATGTTGCTCACTTCTATTTTTCAATACACAATGCGCACAGTGATCCTACAATGATCAAATGTTACAAAGTAATTGCGCTTAAATAAATAACTTCAGCTCGAAAGCTTCTGAACTTTGTAGGCGTGTGCTGTTTTGCTTTTTTGTATATTTTTCAATTGATCAGCGTGAGTTGTAGAGTCCAGAGTCTTTTGCATCTGTTTGTGGCATCCTTTTATAGTTGAAGGTGGCAACGGCATTGTTTCCCTTAATGTGCAGCTATGACTCTTTTTAAACTCTGAGAAAGCTACAGTCTTCTTCTTCAGGATACTTGCCGTTCTGGTATATGCTTTCGGCGACTGTCAGGTAAGCTCTTCTTTGTCTTCTTACCTATTATGGCAATCTTCAGTCTTTGGTCCTTTGTAGCATTAATTGCAGCATTAAATGCTGCAATAAATATCCGTTGATGATTCGGACTGAGAAGCCATCCTTTATGTATCCTTGACTGCTCTGATCTGATAAAGGTTGAGATCGATCTGAAGCATCGATCTATTCAGTCTGGAATCCATCGATCCGGTCTGATATGCAATATTTTTTATCAGTTTGCTCTGATATGTCCGATCGATCTGGTATGCCTAATTTCCATCGATCCGGTCTGAAATGCTTTGCCATCTTGCTCTGTTGAGTCCGATCGATCTGGTCAATCTGATTTCTATCGATCCGGTCTGAACTGTTTTGTCATCTTTAAAATCTCATCGATAAGGTCCGGAACTAACAAATTCCCCCTTTTTGATGATGACAAAACCTAGCTACTAAGTCTTTTTAACCAGTCTTGATAAGAGCTCTGAAGCGAATGCTTTTCGGATCGATTACTTCTTTGTTCAAAATAAATGAACATTATTAAGTTTGATCGATTCAATCTTTTATTATTAAGCCTTTATTAAAGTTCAAAATAAATGAACAAGGACTTAATCAAAAGAGGATTTTATTGATCATCAAGAAGTCCTAAATACAGACAGTCTGATAAGTTAAAAGACTAAGACTGCTATCTTCTTGAGCTTGGAGGCGGCTTGAAGTCTGTCTTCTTTTCCCCCTTTTTGTCAGCAGCAATCTCTTGAAGGAATTCAACAACTTGGGCTAGCTGCGCGCTGATAGCGTCAAGACGAACGTCTTGAGCGCGGAGGGAGTTAGAAACAGATGCTCTGACTTCAGTGGCTAACTCGACCTGCTCTTTCCTCAGACTGTTCTTGTAGGAGGCTTGTTGAGAAAACAGATCGTTGATGCCGCGCTGGAGGCTTCCGATACTGGCAGTCATTTTCTCTTTGAAAGAATTAAAGTCCAAAGTTGTGACTCTTTGACTTTGATGAACTTCGAGAATTCGTTGAGTTAATGACAGACAGTTATCAGAAAAATGCTGGATAGTCCGTGCCAGGGATGGAGGTGCATCAGATAGCTGGCTGGGAGAGTGATCTGATGATGACATAGCATGATCAACTTCTTCAGCAATCGGCACGATTGAAGAAATGGCAGCTTGATGACTTTCGGATTGGATCAGAGCGACCAGATCCGAAGAAAAACTATGAATGAATGCCAAATCTTCATCTGATGGTCCCGGAGGAGAGTGGGGACTGGAGGGTTCCTCATCTTGGAGAGCTGCAACCACTGAAGTTACCACCAAATCCGGATCGATGAGGTCTGGTACTTCAGTTGGTGCACATGCCTCAGCTGGACTGTTGTGAGCATGGGAGGCTGATGACTTCAATGGGATAGATGTTGTCGGAGAGTCCAACAGAACATTCATTGATTCATCATCTGTTGCAGACGGAGCATTAGGCAATGGCTGCTCCGCTGTCGGTTCTGGTACGAGTTCTGCAGGCTGGTCTTCTGTCTGTTTTGCTTCAGCAGAAGGAATAACCTCGATAAAGGGTTCTGCCAGAGTCTTGCTGACAGAAGGATGATCCGGGCTGGTGGCTGGAGTGGAGATACCTAGCATCTGTCGTTGAAAGCGGACAGCTAGGGATAGAGCATGAATGTCCATCTCAAGTTGAGCAATCACAGCCCCATCATCTCTGGCAGTAGGAGCAAGCGGATCGAAGTTCTTCTTTTTGGCAGTGAAAAGCAGATTGGCCAGTCTAAATCTGTGTTTTGCCGTAAATAGTTCTCTGCGCTGCACCGCAAGTCGAACATCATCAGTTTCTGTGCCTCTCAGAACCTCGTCTTCCATCTTCTTCAGTCTGTGCAACTTTCCATAGAACATATCAATGTGGTGGACAGTCCGGTACTGAACATATTCATCAAAGACCACAAGGAGTTCAGCTAGCTTCTCATCAACATCCTCCATAGCGATGTCGATGGCAGTCTGTGCAGCAGATTTGGGTTTAGAAGAGATGGGTTCTGTGAGAATGGCTTTTCCCTTGCCGGTGGAGGAAGGGGACTTAATCCCTGATTGGGTATAGTCACCCAACTCAGTGATAACTATCCCTTTGACTACGGGATTGGCAGAGGGAATTCTAGGGGTGACTTTGGGTGCAGGGGTTGAGGCTTGTGAAGGCTGAGTGGGGGGTTGAGGTGCAGGGGTTGCTTTAGTGGGTGGCAGTATGGGTGGAGGTAGATGTCTGGTTGGTTTGGTAATCTGGGTTCGGGGCTTTTTGGGAAGTGGCTTGGTTGGGGATGAGTGAGCAGACTGGGTTTCTTCTGAGTCAGTCTGAATGGTCAGCTTCCGCTTGACCCGAGGTTTGCGCACATCAGCTTGTTCCTCGTCCTTCTCAATCTTGACTGAGACCAGAGTGGTAGGAGTAGGCGGAACACTCTTGGACTTCAGCAGTGCAAGCCCTTTGGAGTTGAGTACCTTAAAGGGGCGGAGAGCAGATGGCTTGCTCAGCTCGAGGCCTAAGGACTCCAAGAGCTTGCTGAGAGGAACAGCAAAGCATACGGCATGCTTGGATGCAATCACCGTTTCCAGCAGTACTCCAAACAAAATCATGGACCAGTTTATCTTCTGTCCAGATACAATAGCTGCCATGGCCCTGAACTTCTCGGCGGTTACAGCATCGAAGCTTCCGGCTTTACCCAAAAGTGGCTTGGCTACCACTTCGCACAGCACCTGGAAATGGAAGAGCATTTCCTTCTTCTTAAATGAGGGTTGCAACCGGTGGCCAGAAATAGAGATCTTCCCCTGAAGATCTAAGAGAGATGCTGGAGGAGTCTGTCCGAACTCTGTCAGGCCGGAACTGGGGAGGCCAAAGGTCTTGGCCATTGTTGTTGGCGAGATCTCGAAAGATTTGCCCTTGACAGTGGTAGAGATGGATGACTTCCGGGAGACGGCGTTGGCGAACAGCTCGCGGATTTCTGGTTCATAAACAACTGATCCGCACTCCAAAAAATTCCGTAAACCAGATGATTCCAGGGCTCTGAAAATGGACACCATCGCAGCATCTTCTCCCCTGTAGATGTCATCAAACTCAACGGAGAGTGAGTTATGAGTGATGGTAGCCATATGAAAGGAGTTTAAGGAAGGTGCGAAGAGTAAGAGAGTAAGAGAGTGAGAGAGTAGAAAGCGGTAAACTGTAAAAAGTGAAAAAGTTATGAAATGTTCAGCCCGCTAAATAGGAGAGAGAAGACACGTGTCTTTATCTCCAAGACTGAGAAATAAACTATTCAAAATGAACGGTCAGGATAAAGAAAGATAAGGCGGTTAAAGTACAACTAGTTAAAAGGTTAATCAGTCCGGGCTGTTTTGTTTTATTTTAAAAAACAGATTATTGTCCAATCAGATCATAGGATAAAATCAGACTTGACAAGGATCGGTCTGAAAGTTCGGACCGGTCTGTGTCTTTCTGAACATTGTATTATCGATCTGTAGTGACAAAAATCTTTAAGATCGAAAAGAATAAAAACATCTAAATTAATTAAGATAAGTCAATTAAACCAAGAATTTGACGGAAATAATTGAACTTAGCCTCAGGAAGTGGTTTGGTGAAGATGTCTGCTGCTTGCTGCTCTGTTGAAATGTGTTCGATCCGAATTTCCTTTTTGCCAACATGATCTCGAATAAAATGATGTCGAATATCAATGTGCTTTGTTCGAGAGTGCAAAACTGGATTATACGTTATAGCGATTGCACTTGTGTTGTCGCAAAATATCGGAGAGTCAACAGCTTGAATGCCGTAGTCTTTGAGCTGGTGTTGAATCCAGAGCATTTGAGCGCAACAGCTTCCAGCGGCTAGGTATTCTGCCTCAGCTGTGGATGTGGCAATAGATGTCTGCTTCTTACTGAACCAAGAGATCAATCTTTCACCTAGAAATTGACATGTTCCACTGGTGCTTTTACGATCGATCTTACACCCAGCGTAGTCTGCGTCTGAATATCCGATCAAGCTGAAGTTTGAATCTTTGGAGTACCAAAGACCAACGTTCTGAGATCCTTTTAAGTATTTCAGAATACGCTTGGCAGCAATGAAATGTGATTGCTTTGGTTCTGACTGAAATCTGGCGCACATACAGACTGAAAACATTATATCGGGCCGGCTCGCTGTAAGATATAATAGCGATCCGATGAGTCCTCTATACATGGTTACTTCAACTGCCGTTCCCCCTTCGTCCTTGTCTAACTTGATTGTTGGACTCATTGGAGTTGATGCAGTTGAGCATGTTTCCATTCCAAATCTCTTGAGGAGCTCTTTGGTATACTTGGTCTGATTGATGAAAATGCCATTGTTGAGCTGTTTTACTTGAAGACCCAGAAAGAATGACAATTCTCCCATCATGCTCATCTCGAACTGTCCCTGCATTAACTTAGAAAACTTCTCGCACAGTTTGGGGTTAGTTGACCCAAAGATTATGTCATCAACATAAATCTGAACTAATAGGGTATGTTCCCCCTTAATGAATTTAAAGAGAGTTTTATCTACCGAACCGATCTGGAAGTCATGGTTCAGCAGAAATTGAGATAGAGTGTCATACCAGGCTCTTGGAGCTTGTTTCAGACCATACACTGCTTTATTCAGTAGATATACATGATTAGGATACGAATGGTTCTGAAATCCAGGTGGTTGCTCAATGTAGACTTCTTCCTGAAGCTTTCCATTAAGAAAGGCGCTCTTGACGTCCATCTGATATACTTTGAAGTCTTTAAAGGCAGCATATGCAAGAAAGATTCGGATTGCTTCAAGTCTGGCGACTGGTGCAAATGATTCATCGAAGTCGATTCCTTCTTCTTGTCTGAATCCCTGTGCCACCAGTCTTGCTTTGTTTCTAACCACAGTTCCATCGGCGTCTAGCTTATTTCTGAAAACCCATCTGGTTCCAATAACAGGCAGATCGCTTGGTCTGGGAGTTAGACTCCAAACTTGATTTTGTTCGAATTGATTAAGCTCTTCTTGCATTGCTTTAATCCAGTTGAAGTCAGTCAGAGCTTCATCGATCTTCTTGGGTTCCAGAGTTGAGATGAAAGCAGCATGAGTGAACTCATCCATCATCTGTCCTCTGGTTCTAATTGGTGCAGACGGACTACCAATCACTAGATTAGGTGGATGCTTCTTAGTCCATCGATAGCTTGACTCTGGATTGTCTGGTTCGGTCGGATGAATAGTAGCAGCATGATCTGCATCTACTTTAATATTTGAGTCAGGAGCATCTGGATCAGCTCGATCTGAAGAAGCTTCAATGGCCTGATCCGGTCTGTCTGGCACTTCTGGTTCTGGTGGATTGTCTCTTGACCTGTTAGCTACAATCTCATCATCACTGTTAGCTTCGAGATGGATATTTTCCATCTGATTTTGAATTGAGTCCTTGTTGCCCTCAACACATAATGATTCATCAAAAACTATATGAACAGATTCTTCTACAGTTAAAGTTCGATTATTAAACACTCGATAAGCTTTGCTAATTGATGAATATCCTAAGAATATACCATTATCTGACTTAGCTTCAAATGCTGTAAGATGACTCTTACCATTGTTGTGAACGAAGCATTTACAGCCAAATACATGAAAGTGAGAAACAGATGGTCTGTTACCAGTCCATATTTCATATGGAGTGAGATTCAGCTTCTTGTTAATCATAGATCGGTTTTGAGTGTAGCAAGCAGTATTTACAGCTTCTGCCCAGAACTTTTGAGAGATTCCAGAATCAGCAAGCATTGTTCTTACTGCTTCCTTGAGCGTTCTGTTTCTTCGTTCTGCAACTCCATTCTGTTGAGGAGTTCTGGCGGCTGAAAACTCATGCTTGATTCCATGATCTTCTAGAAAGGATTCAAGATTCTGATTTGAAAACTCAGTGCCTTTGTCACTTCGAATCCTGTCTATGCTGGATGATTTCTCGTTCTGAGTGCGTTTCAGCAGCTTGATCAACTTCGGACCGGTCTGATCTTTACTGCTCAAAAATATAGTCCATGTAAAGCGTGAGTAATCATCAATAACAACAAGAGTATACCGCATTCCCCCTAAACTTGTTATTGGTATAGGACCAAACAAGTCCATATGCAGTAATTCTAAACAGCGGGAGGAGGATTTGGCATTCTTGTTTTTGAAGGATGATCTGATCTGTTTGCCCATTTGGCAAGCTTCGCAGATCTTATCCTTGGCAAAGTCGATCTTGGGCAGACCGATAACTAAATCATGTTTACACAGGCTAGCAATGGTCTTAAAGTTGATATGATTCAAGCGCTTATGCCATAACCAGTGTTTATTATCATTGTTAGCGATGAAGCAGGTAGGATTATCAGGTTGAGCATGATTCCAGTTAATCTTATATGTGTTTCCATTCCTGATTCCTACGAGCATGGTTATACCGTCTGATGATTTAACAGTGCAAGTGTGTTTATGAAATTCTACAGCATAACCATTATCACAGAGTTGACTGATACTAATCAGATTATAGCACAGATTTTCGACTAACAGCACATCATTGATAATAATGTTACCATGGACAATCTTACCCTTGCCCACGGTCTTACCCTTTGAGTTATCTCCGAAGATGATCTTGGGTCCAGTGCATTCTGTGACTTCAGACAGCAGCTTGATGTTTCCAGTCATGTGACGAGAGCACCCGCTGTCCAAGTACCAATCTGATGCGAGATTCTTCTGTACCTGTCATCACACATATTTATTGTTGGTACCCAATCCTATTTGGGTCCAGAACGGATTAGCCCTTTGGGAACCCACACCTGTATCAGCTTTAGTGGCTTGTGTGTGTAGGGTGTGCTATGTGCTGGTCTGTCTCGATGTTGTGTGTGATAATGTGTGCGCTGTGAAAACCTTTGATTTTCATAAGGTAGTCTATATCTTCGTTGAATCGGTTTTGAGTTATAGTAATTGTATTGTCTTCCTTGCCTTAGATTTTGCACTTTTGGATTTGGTCTCACAGACACAAATCTTGCTGGTGCCTTATCGTTGGCTTGGTTGACATAACCAATCCCTTTTCTCAAATTTTGATTCACGTAAGAGACTCCTGTTTGAATCTTAGGTGCTTCAGTTTCATATACTGTGCTGGATTTAACAAATGTCATTTGTTTGACTTGATTCTTTACCAGCAGCAGCTCAGACTCATCTTTGGTGCATTCTTTGGTGTCAAAGCCTAGGCCGGTGAAATCACCGACATTTCTTTGAGCTTCTTGTAATTCTTCCAAGGATGTTCTGGATTTTGTCCATGTTTTGAATATATGTGAGAGCTTAGCATTTTGTGTGCTAATTCTCTTATTTTCTTCATGGAGCTGATCATAAGAGATTTTCAGCTTATTCAGCTCGTTCTGGAGATTTTTGCACTCACCCTGCTCAGAGCAGCTTGGTTTGTTGTGCTCATCCATTTGAGTACTGATTTTGGCTTTATTCTTCTCAAATGATTCAGCTAAGATCCTATAATCATTTGCCATGTCTTGCAGTGCGGACATGAGCTCTTCTCGTGTAAAATCATTTGATTCAAATTCGAATACCTCATCTGTCTGACTCATTTCTTCATCTGCCATCAGACATTGAACCTCTTCTTCGCTTTCGCTGGAAGAATATTCAGAGCTGTCTGAATCGGAATCAGTCTGAGCCCATTTGCTGTTTCCTTCCTCAGCAACTAAGACTTTTTGGGATTTTCCATGATTCTTGCGGTCTTGGTGGTGCTTCTTCTTTCTATCATCTCGATGCTTCTCTTTCCTTTCTTCTTTCTTCGGTCTGGTGCAGTCTGCAATAAAGTGTCCGGTCTTACCACAATTGTAGCAAGCCTGATCGTTAACATTATCATCTTTTCTTGATTTATAATGATGAGAGGGTTTGAAGTTCCTCTTATTTTTAGACATAAATTTACCGAATTTCTTTATAAATAATGACATAGCATCGTTACTCATCTGTTCAGCAGATCGGTCTGATGTTGAAGCGATCTGGTCTGGGATGGCTGCCAGGGCCTTGTTGGGTTGAGAGATGAATGGCTCTGCTTCACCTCTGCTTATTAGTTCAAACTCATAGGCCTTGAGATCTGCAAACAGATCATGAAGTTCAACCTTGTTAAGGTCTTTTGATTCCCTCATGGCAATGGTCTTTACATCCCTTTCCTTTGGCAGAGCTCTCATTACTTTCAGAGCGATCTCTCTGTTAGAATATTCCTTCCCCAGACCATTCAGTTCATTTATGATGCTGGTGACTCTTTCATCAAACTCATTTAGAGTTTCACCACTTTTCATCTTTATGCTCTCAAATCTTTGAAGAGCCACAGTTAACTTGTTTTCTTTGGTCTGGTCGTTGCCTTCACATAGCTGTGCTATCTTCTCCCAAATTTCTTTGGCAGTAGAGCACATTTTGATTTTGCTGAACATGTTCTTGTCCAAAGTTTTGAACAAGATGTCTTTGGCCACATTGTCGAGGTTTGCTTTCTTTCTATCCTCATTCGTCCAGAGGGATCTGTCTTTTTCTACCATTTGTGGTTCTCCACTGGTAGTGGCGACTGCTGTATTTATTTTTAGGATCTTCATTGGTCCATCGGTGATGACGAACCACATGTCGTCATCCTGAGCTGCCAGGTGAGCTTGCATTCTGATTCTCCAGTCATCATAATCTTCTTTTGAGAACATGGGGATTTTGTTGAATGATGCCATCAGCTTAATATTCTTTATGCTGATTAAGATGACCTGCTCTGATACCACTTGTTAGGATCGGTCCGGAGTGTTTAGAGGGGGGGGGGGGGGGGGTGAATGAACACTCCTTACAAAATTTATCCCTTGTGATTTCTTTGTGAGTAGTGAAAGAAATCTGTTACTTAATCAACTCTTTGAACAGAACAGACCACTAATAAGTAAGTGCGGAAACGGTCTGCTCTTGTGTAAGTAAGAACAGCTCGATGGCTAAGTGCAGAATGATAAGACACAGGATATGTTTCTGGAAGTTCGAAGGTGGTGTAATCCTTCTACGTCTCCCCTTCTTCCAATTAAGGAAGGTTTATACTAGAAGACTTTGATTTATACAATCCTGTTGTACAAACCCGATTCAGGCTGGATTTACCTCACTACCAGTCTGAAACTCCTAGTCACTCAACCTGCTCAGACACACTCTGTCTGACAGTTACAATATGTTGCTCACTTCTATTTTTCAATACACAATGCGCACAGTGATCCTACAATGATCAAATGTTACAAAGTAATTGCGCTTAAATAAATAACTTCAGCTCGAAAGCTTCTGAACTTTGTAGGCGTGTGCTGTTTTGCTTTCTTGTATATTTTTCAATTGATCAGCGTGAGTTGTAGAGTCCAGAGTCTTTTGCATCTGTTTGTTGCATCCTTTTATAGTTGAAGGTGGCAACGGCATTGTTTCCCTTAATGTGCAGCTATGACTCTTTTTAAACTCTGAGAAAGCTACAGTCTTCTTCTTCAGGATACTTGCCGTTCTGGTATATGCTTTCGGCGACTGTCAGGTAAGCTCTTCTTTGTCTTCTTACCTATTATGGCAATCTTCAGTCTTTGGTCCTTTGTAGCATTAATTGCAGCATTAAATGCTGCAATAAATATCCGTTGATGATTCGGACTGAGAAGCCATCCTTTATGTATCCTTGACTGCTCTGATCTGATAAAGGTTGAGATCGATCTGAAGCATCGATCTATTCAGTCTGGAATCCATCGATCCGGTCTGATATGCAATATTCTTTATCAGTTTGCTCTGATATGTCCGATCGATCTGGTATGCCTAATTTCCATCGATCCGGTCTGAAATGCTTTGCCATCTTGCTCTGTTGAGTCCGATCGATCTGGTCAATCTGATTTCTATCGATCCGGTCTGAACTGTTTTGTCATCTTTAAAATCTCATCGATAAGGTCCGGAACTAACACCTATCCTCAGACAGCATATCCCATTTTTCATTTTCTGATTTTGCTACAAAATCAGATATTTTAGCACTATATACTGATACAAAAGGCATATAACTCCAATCTAAATTCATTTATTCTTTTACCAAACACAACATCAAATTACTATCAACATAATACATCATTTGTCGTTCCATCCAACGACACATCCATATTACCACAACAGTCAAATCAATGATAGACTATTTAAATAAGTTACCTGCTTATAGCACTCCTCAACACCACATTCAGTGCGGATGTTCATTGGCATTGCTGATTATTTCTCAATTTTTTTTAGCTTTTATGCAATTTACACAATTCAGAAAGGGATGTAGGGTAAGCGGGATCGCGTTTAACGCTAGAACCGTAAATATTTTTTATTATCTTATTTTTTCCTTTTTAATTTTTTTTATAATATTTATGTAAATTTTTCGAGGTCGTGCATATTTACTTTTACGCAATTTACGCAATTTAGAAAGGGGATATAAGTCTGCTCAAAAAAAGAAAAAGAAAGGGGATATAAGAGTAAATTCTGTTAGCCATTCAAGTTCACACAAGCGACAAAAACATGCATTTGCAAGTGCTGCTACTACTGGACTGTTGAGAGAAACCCGGCTGCAAAGCGCACAAACGAGGTGCAGCGCATGGTATCACTGAGCACGAATCCACCGGATTGCTTCTACTTGAAAACGGCAGTAATGGCGTTACCGAATCTCGGTTCCTTTTCTTCTCCCGCGGTCTCCAACACCATATGTTCGCCTGACGACCCGAATAAGAAGATCCGAAAACCCTACACCATTACCAAGTCGCGCGAGAGCTGGACGGAGCCGGAGCACGACAAGTTCCTCGAGGCACTACACCTGTAAGTTTGAAGGTTCATAACTTCGATTTGAACTTTGAATTTTGTAATTTGTTGTTTTATATATGCGATTAGGGTTTTTTGGTGTGGTGTTGGATGGGGTATTAGGTTTTGTTCGAATTGAAGGTTGTGGTTTGTGCAGGTTGGATTAGGGTTTATGAGTTGTTTTTATGTGGATTTGAATGGGAATTACCTGATTTGGGACATATGATTTCATAATGTTATTGGTTTTGTAAAATCAATGCCCTAGGTAGCTGAATTTCGTTGAAATTTCATTCTTTTATTGCCACTGGGTTGAATTAAATTTGTTTCATATGACGGTGCAAAATTTTAGGGATGGAATGAGTTAATGTGAAGTAGTCTCTAAGTTAAATTTCGTAGTCTCTAGTTGATTCCACGAGTTATTGTGCTGTTGAGGGAAGGTTCTCCGGTCTCTAGATTTGCTCAGTTTCTCTGCTGAATGAAATATATTTACTTTTGCGCATTTCCAGATTCAAGATTAATGATCATATTATGGAACATATTTTTAGTTCGATTAAAGTATTCTCATTTTTTTCTGTTTTACTGCGATTACTGAATTATATTTGTTTTAACAGTTTTGATCGTGATTGGAAAAAGATTGAAGCATTTATTGGCTCGAAGACGGTCATTCAGGTTATTTCCTGTCTTCAGCTAGCCTTGATACTCCACTTGATTGTTTTCTAAGGCAAATGCGTCCATGCATGGTCCCCGTTGCTTCTATATTATTCGTCGAATATCTTTTCTGAAGTTTTGGCGTTGCGGAAATTTATTCTTGATTTTTCGATTGTCAAGAAAACTTTTGGGTTTTATACAAGATCATCTTGCTAGGTTTGATAGGCGAAGTAACCATTTATTTTCCTCAACTGAAAATCATTTTTCATTTTACAGTTTATACTTGACTCTATTTTACACCATTTGCCATTTTGAGTCCAAAGATATGTCTTGCTCGTCGATAGTCCGAACAAATCTTTTACATGGTTGTGGGCTAAGATAGTAATATTTCTGCAACAGTGGACATTGACAGTCTTTTGTACCTTTCTATCTCTGTTTAAAAGGAAAATATTTCTTAGTCGCTGTTGATATGAGTTGAGTTGCTACTTTTTTAGATTCGTAGCCATGCGCAGAAATATTTTATGAAAGTTCAAAAGAGTGGAACAAATGAACATTTGCCTCCACCTCGCCCAAAAAGGAAAGCTGCTCATCCCTATCCGCAGAAAGCTTCTAAAATTGGTAAGGTTTTGCTATTCAACTGTGAACTGTGGCATGTTGGCAGTTGGAAGTATTATAGCGTAAAAACTCCGTTTCTTATTGAATTCATACGTTGGAAGCTCTGGCGGTCACTCAAGCTGTATCAGCTTTCCAACCATCCCCTGTAATTTCTGATCCTGGATTTGGAAGGAGGTCAGATTCTTCACCATTATTCAGGCACTCTGATACTCCTGCATCTATCCATATCTGGACGGACAATGCTGTGCATGCTACCAGTTTGTCACATGAAACCAGAGGTCCAGTCATTTTTATAGTCCATTTGAAATGTTGTTCTGTTGCTTTAGGACTTCAGTATCTATAGAGAGGTTCAAATATCTGTTGTGTTGTGTTGCAGATGATGTGAAATTTGCTGCACCATCATTGCCCAGTAATTACCATTGCAGCAGTAATGAGAGCACTCCACGTACAAGGCCAACAGGTAAGACAAGGGAACATATTGATGTAGAACTGCCAATCAATGCTGATGTCAATGATATTTTGGGCTCTTGTATCTGTGTATTTATCATACATGGAGCCTGTGGACTGAGTCTATCTTGGTCAATTCTTGAATATCTTGTGAAATTCATTTGCTTATTACAGTTGATGTACCCATTACTTACTTTGAAGTTCTTGCACTTCCCGATGTCTAAATCATTATATTTTCCTGGATACTAAAGTAACTATTTCCTTTTGTGATTCCTTTATAGATGCATTGCTTTCCGGGTAATATATTATCTTCTTTTACTTCTGTTATTCCGTACCCTTGCCTGCATCATGCATCATGCATTCTGCATTTTCTTTGGAATCTTCTCTTTTACTATAATGACAACATGATATCTGTTGTGTTATATGTGATTCGTTGATCTAGTGGGATGTTAGGGGAAGAAATTAAGCTTATTCCGTGGCAATTATGGGCCCCTTCTAGAAGCCCAATGAGGGAGGAAAGCACGTGAAGTATGTGGGGGTAGTTTGTTAGCATTTTGGGAGGGGAAAACTAATGAATAAAAAGGGCGAGGGAGTATGGGTAGTGCATTCCAGATTTTGTGTTAAAAGATTGAGGACAAGCATAGGCTTGTGGCAAAGGAGTTTTCTTCTTTGAGTGTGTGTGAGTTGCGTGTTCTTCTTTGTAATTCATCTTTCATTTCCAGCAATCAATACAATTTCCTTTGCTACAATCGTGCCATTATTTCCAGCTGTTTTTATTTTGTCCACTGTGTTGTTATATTGTGCAAAACTACATTTCATTTCAGAAAATATCTGTAAGGTTACCTTATGCATTTTTTTTTTCTGCAATCTGCTCGTTTCGTTCATTGAGCCTGCTGTTACTTACTAAGGTCGTAACAATTGGTCCGACTTGCCGACGACAAGCTCCGTGGGTATACAGCAATGGCTACAGCTTGTTTTGGTTGGGACATGCCGAAATTTGATGGAATTAATCCTAGGCATTGGATTATGCAACGTGAGGAGTATTTTGCCATGAACTGTACATCATTCGATGACTGACTCCAGCTTAAATCATGAGCATGGAGGGTGAGGCTGATATATAGTTTTAGGCTCACACAGAGCAATCTCGATCTGACTTGGGATCAATTGATCTCCGAATTATTGAAATGTTTTGAAGATGTGAAGGAAAGCATTGAACAAAAACGAGATGGAGCTAAATATGAGGAAACTAACAAAGGAGAATTGAAGCTTGCACGTCCAGAAGAGACCATCCGGGAAAAGCTACAGAAGGAATGGAAGGACATGACAAACAAGGCTGCGATGGATTTCCGATTTAAGCTTGAATCAATTGATTTTAACAATCCGACAAACCTGGGGATCCAGAAACGTGAAGACAAGAACCATATTGCACGAGACCTTGAGGCTGCCATCTCCAAAGCTGTGGCAGCCGCGGCTATTACCAGAGAAGAGGACGCACAGTACGGATCGAAGGTTGTATGAAGAAAGAACGAGACAAGGCTAAGTATCCATGGACATCTCTCGCAAAGCTGAGCGACGATTGGTGCATATACTGCTGGAAGGAGATATGGATAGGGTTCCATGGGTTTCAAGTTATAATATGGTAATGGGGCAAGAGGCTGGTATGGGTTGCCCAAAATTTTAAAGGGGTAATAATTAGAGTTGAGCATTGGGCTGTCGTTTTACAACAAAATTGGGCCCAAGTGATTCAATTATGGGTTAAATTTAACAAAAAAAATCAATATGGGCTGTTATGTTGAGGTCATAGAAGGGAATGGGGTTTTCCAAGGAATGGGCCAGTGTCCAAATCACTGCTACTTGCATTTTACGCTCATTTCTCCAAATTGGCACAAGAACGAGAATAGTGTACGACCCAGGGATGATGGCTTAACGTGGGTTAGCAAGCAGGCCAGTGGTGCTCGGCGGGTCGCCGATGGTCTGTGGGTCGGTGTGCAGAGGGGCACCGGCAGCAAGTACCCATGAAAACAATTTAAATACCTCATTAATGTCAATACGAACATGGAGCTTTGAGGCCCCATAACGCATCATACCGATTGCTTTTTATACCTCTCTTGGCCTTGGAAAATAAATTTAGCCTGGAAATTTTGCCTTACGAAGCCTTTTCTGCCTTGGAGGGTGCTGCTGTTAATTTCACTCAAAAGCAAAAGAAGACAGATGGCAATGCCAGGATCTATTAGTAATATGTTCAAGAGGCTACCTCTGATTATTGTCATGAAGGATGTCCGAGATGCCTATAGGACTTGGGATAGAGGAAGAAAGTTAGTATTGGGAGTAATCAAGGGGAATAATGTGGGGTCCTCTTTTTACTTAATCCTTATGTATTCATTAAACATACATATGTGAGTCTGAATTAAGTAATATACCATGCACGGATTAAGAGTTCATACTAGTTAAGTTGATTACAAGGTTATCAGAACCCTAATGAACTATACATATCATGTACATAAACAACCTACTACAAAAGAACTCCTAGGCAGTGGTTCCCCTCGCAGCGGAAATCATGACTCACGCTCCCCACGTCTATGAGTCCCTACAGAAACATTCACAACGTGAGTATAGATAACAACTATCTCAGTGTAATATCAAAACACAATATCAATATCAATGATAAAGCACAATAAATCAGATAACGTGAATGTTCTGTATCATGCATCCACAAATGCACTATGTCATGACATGTCTCAACAAGTTCCCTATTATCACGAGTCTCATATGATATGCCTATTCAGCTCAATATGTCAGTGAAACCACATCACATCTTCATATTAGCAGCACATATCATAGTACCATACTTATCTGTGATAATAACCAGAGTATATACCCACACCAGGCGTATATCTCTCAAGCCAAAGCATATGTAGTATATCTATCGTGGCAACGATCCCAGCCCAAGCATATGCCCCACACTAGCATATCTATCCAGGCACCGATCCCAATCAAAGCATATGCCCAACACTAGCATATCTATCGGGCAGTCAAAGCATATACCCCACCAGGTATATCTATCAAGACAATGATCGTACCAAAGCATATACACATATCTATCAAGGCATCCATACCAAAGGCATCCATACCAATCATGAGAATCTATGTATGCATATGCATATGAAACTACCAATCATATGACACAACGATAACATAAATCATATGATATCAAAACCATAATAGCATCATCATATCATATCTATACTCCGTACGTCAACACGTACCTGTACTGCGACACAAACGAGATAAAGCAGTTGTCAATAGCTAAGTGCCTCGTTGTCCTGTCCCCTGTGATGGTGCTACAACAATGCCAACAATATATCATGTTATCATAGGCATTAAAATCAAATTCCACAAAATATATGATTTTTCAAAATATTAACACTGGCGATCGATCGCCATCAGCACCGATCGATCGCCAAAACTCTCTGTCCCCTCGCGATCGATCGCAACAACTTGGCGATCGATCGCCACAAACTTTCACCGCCTTAAAATTTACCCTGCATCGGCGATCGATCGCCACAAAGCTCGCGATCGATCGCCGATGTCCAGAAAGTTTTGACAATGGCGATTTTCAAGTTTATCTCCATGGTTCTTCTCCCACACCTCATATTAAACCATTTCAACATGATTTTTGAAATCCCTAGGAACATATGAACATAATTCTAACATCATAGCTTCCAATTCAAAGCATAGAAACATGATATGATTGTACACATGCACACTTGAGCTTTCCCTTCACATATATCAACATGAATGACATAATTCAAGTATACCACTATGAATTTCTTACCAAGATGGTACAATTCCACTTCACACACCCTCCTAGCTCAAGTTACAAGTGAAATCCAAGCTCAAACCAACAACTCCTTGAAAGAATGGAGAGGAGCTTGTGTAGTGTTTTAGTAGGTGTAAAAGGTGTTGTATGTGATTTCATCCCCTTAATCCACTTGATATAGGATCTTTAGTTCCTTAAGTCCCTTGCTATCATACCATTTAAAGGTAATTACATGCTAACTAACATGTACATGCAATGCACTCCAAATTCAAATGCAACTCTAATGCACATGAAAGTTACATGCATACTCAAATGCAAACTCATATGCACATGTTGATGCACTTTCAACACTTAATCCATAATTCACATGTTTATAGAATGAATATATTACACACCATGTTTCATGCCTTCTCATATTTCATTTCATATATGAATCAATTCATTCTTGGTTCCACTCGAACCTCCATTATCATATCGTCAAGTGATATAATTACACCATAATCATATCATACGTGTATTAAACAAATCGAGGCATTACAATTCTCCCCCACTTATTGAATTTCGTCCTCGAAATTGTAGATACATAACATGCATATCAAAATACGCAACTCAACAATACTACGATATGACAATAGGAAACATGATCATGTATGCAACAGTATCATAAAACTGTAAAATCATACCAGTAAACAAATCCGGATACCGTTGCATCATATGCTGCTCTGTCTCCCACGTTGCCTCTTCGACACCCCTTCTGTCCCACTGTACTTTAACCATACGAATCACCTTATTACGCAACCGGCGTTCAGCTCGATCCAAGATCATAACCGGTCGTTCCTCATACGACACATCTGTATCCAACTGTACATCAGGTAGCTGTAATACATGACTCGGATCTGGTTCATACTTTCTCAACAGTGACACATGAAAAACATCATGAATACTACTCAAGGCCGGTGGTAGTGCTAAGCGATATGCCAACGTACCAATACGTTGCAACACCTCATATGGACCAACATACCGTGGAGACAATTTTCCACGCTTACCAAACCGTACTACACCTTTAAAAGGTGAGATTTTCAAGAACACACGGTCACCAACTTGAAATTCAAGTGGTCTACGTCTCTTATTGGCATAAGCAGTCTGTCTATCCTGAGCAGCTTTCAGTTTCAATCGAATTACTTTTACTTTCTCTTCCATGTCATGAATCATATCCGGTCCATGCAAGGAAGACTGATCCACATCATCCCAATACAATGGCGATCTACATCGTCGCCCATACAAAGCCTCAAACGGTGCCATCTGTATACTAGATTGATAACTGTTGTTATAAGAAAATTCCACTAATGGCAACGAATCTTGCCAAGAGTTATCAAACTCTAAGACACAGGCACGCAACATATCCTCAAGCGTCTGTATTGTACGCTCTGTTTGTCCATCTGTCTGCGGATGATATGCTGTACTCAACCGCACTTCAGTTCCCAACGCCGTCTGTAACCCTTCCCAGAAATGAGAAGTAAATCTCGGATCCCTATCCGATACAATGGAAACTGGAATACCATGTAGCCTCACTACATGTTGAATGTACAACTGCGCCATTCTCAGATATGTATATGTCATACAATATGGCACAAAATGAGATACTTTGGTGAGTCTGTCAACAATCACCCAAATAGCATCGCAACCAGAAGACGTCCGTGGCAAATGAGTCACAAAATCCATCGTGATATGTTCCCATTTCCACTGAGGAATTTCCAAACTATGTAATTCACCTCCTGGTCTTTGTCTTTCCGCTTTCACTTGTTGACAAATCAAACATCGTTTCACAAAGTTCAATACATCCTGTTTCATACGTTTCCACCAAAATTGGGTACGTAAATCATGGTACATTTTCTTCCCTCCAGGATGTATACTGTATCTACTACAATGAGCACGTTGTAGTAGTTCTTGGCGTAGTCCTAATGACGCAGGTACTACCCAACAGTTTCGGTACTTCAAAGTTCCATCACTTGTTAGTACAAATTGAGATGTTTGTCCTTGATTTATCTTTTCCTTCCATTGTTGTACCTCATCATCACTCCCTTGTGCCGTTCTTATTTTGTCAAAAATGTCAGGTTCAACCAACAATGTTGATACCCGTACCGGCACCGACTCCATATCAAAATCATAACCCAAAGTACAACAAGAAGTCATCAAAGCAGATAAATGAACCATTTCATCAGCCGTATGATGTACTTTCCGACTCAAGGCATCTGCTGTAAGATTAGCTTTTCCTGGATGATAATCAATCTCACAATCATAATCTTTCAACAGATCCATCCATCTCCTTTGTCTCATATTCAACTCCGCTTGAGTGAATAGAAATTTTAGGCTTTTATGATCTGTGTATATGGTAAAAGATGTACCATATAAATAATGTCGCCATATCTTCAAGGCAAAGACAATGGCAGCCAATTCCAGATCATGTACTGGATATCGCATTTCATGTGGCTTCAACTGTCGTGATGCATAAGCCACTACATGTTTATCCTGCATCAATACACAACCCAAACCAAGTAATGATGCATCAGTATCAATCAAAAGTAAGGCTGGATAAGTAAACAAAGTACACTTACCCGCTATCACAGCATCAGGAACTGCCTCTGCTTCCTCCCTGTTTAGTGCATACACCTGAGCCTGAGGTGTTCCTGCCCTCTGTCCGCCACCAGACTGTACTACACTCTGTGGTCTCTGCTGCACTGTATTCTCTGACATGGGTCCTCTCCTCTGTTGTCCGCCCACTTGAGGACAATCACGGATCACATGTCCTGGTTTCCCACAACGGAAACAAACTACTGTATCAAACTGTGGACAATTCTTTTGATAATGTGGCCCTCCACATTTAAAACACTGTAATCCTCGTCCACTACTGCTACTACTACCTTGGGACTGTCCCTTAGCCCTTCTGTCATCCCCTTTCCTTGGTCCAAACCGTTTCCCACTAAACCTAGATGACGATGCACCACCTCGTGGTGATTTAAAGGAATCTCCTCTAGGTCGCATACTGTCAGATGTAGGTGATTGGGCTTGTCCAACATCTTTATACACTCCTACAGCAATCTCAGCCATCTCAGCTCGAGTCAAGGCTTCTTCATAAGATGTAGGGTTATTGGACATGACCCTATCAAACAATTCAGGCCTCAACCCTTTCACAAATTGTCTGATCTTTGCCTTTGTATTGACAGCAATATGTGGCACATATCGGAGCAAAGAAGAATAGTGTACAGCATAATCAGATACTGTCATGACTCCTTGTCTCAGGTTTGTAAATTCATCCTCCTTCCTCTGCCTTGCCGCAACAGAGAAATAATGCTCCAAAAACTTTGTTCTAAACACATCCCAGTTCACTGTCTGTCCTTGAGCCCTCAACTCAAGTACTGTGGATTTCCACCACATCATA
Organism: Haberlea rhodopensis; assembly: GCA_907163345.1. Taxonomy (NCBI): domain Eukaryota; kingdom Viridiplantae; phylum Streptophyta; class Magnoliopsida; order Lamiales; family Gesneriaceae; genus Haberlea; species Haberlea rhodopensis. Next base: position 22,291,929 of record CAJQUN010000001.1, on the reverse strand, counting down.
GCTTTCTTGGCCAACTGATATTCAGCTAAACGTAACCAAGCAGTCTTGGCACACGATGCTGATACAAATATCTGTTCTATACGTTCCAGCCACTCCTCTGACAGTTCCCCTGACTCAGTCCCCTCAAACCTAGGTGGCTGATAACTCAGAAACTGGGTCAAAGTCAATTCTCCAGGCAACAATACCTGTTCCACTGGCCCTTGTTCAATCGGTGGTGGTGGCACAGGCACCATTCGTACACTCGCATTGCCACTCATGGCATCCCCAACATCCTCATGTAACCCTCTGTCTGTCATAGCTGTAGATCAAGGGTTAACAATAACAATCACAAATATATAACATGTTAGAATACCATCATATTTCAAATACTAACATGCTATTACCATTCTCAAAGTGTTTAGATAACTCCCTAATACACTTCCTCTACCCATATTCACCCCGTTCTCGAACCACTGCTCTGATACCACTAATGTGGGGTCCTCTTTTTACTTAATCCTTAAGTAATATACCATGCACGGATTAAGAGTTCATACTAGTTAAGTTGATTACAAGGTTATCAGAACCCTAATGAACTATACATATCATGTACATAAACAACCTACTACAAAAGAACTCCTAGGCAGTGGTTCCCCTCGCAGCGGAAATCATGACTCACGCTCCCCACGTCTATGAGTCCCTACAGAAACATTCACAACGTGAGTATAGATAACAACTATCTCAGTGTAATATCAAAACACAATATCAATATCAATGATAAAGCACAATAAATCAGATAACGTGAATGTTCTGTATCATGCATCCACAAATGCACTATGTCATGACATGTCTCAACAAGTTCCCTATTATCACGAGTCTCATATGATATGCCTATTCAGCTCAATATGTCAGTGAAACCACATCACATCTTCATATTAGCAGCACATATCATAGTACCATACTTATCTGTGATAATAACCAGAGTATATACCCACACCAGGCGTATATCTCTCAAGCCAAAGCATATGTAGTATATCTATCGTGGCAACGATCCCAGCCCAAGCATATGCCCCACACTAGCATATCTATCCAGGCACCGATCCCAATCAAAGCATATGCCCAACACTAGCATATCTATCGGGCAGTCAAAGCATATACCCCACCAGGTATATCTATCAAGACAATGATCGTACCAAAGCATATACACATATCTATCAAGGCATCCATACCAAAGGCATCCATACCAATCATGAGAATCTATGTATGCATATGCATATGAAACTACCAATCATATGACACAACGATAACATAAATCATATGATATCAAAACCATAATAGCATCATCATATCATATCTATACTCCGTACGTCAACACGTACCTGTACTGCGACACAAACGAGATAAAGCAGTTGTCAATAGCTAAGTGCCTCGTTGTCCTGTCCCCTGTGATGGTGCTACAACAATGCCAACAATATATCATGTTATCATAGGCATTAAAATCAAATTCCACAAAATATATGATTTTTCAAAATATTAACACTGGCGATCGATCGCCATCAGCACCGATTGATCGCCAAAACTCTCTGTCCCCTCGCGATCGATCGCAACAACTTGGCGATCGATCGCCACAAACTTTCACCGCCTTAAAATTTACCCTGCATCGGCGATCGATCGCCACAAAGCTCGCGATCGATCGCCGATGTCCAGAAAGTTTTGACAATGGCGATTTTCAAGTTTATCTCCATGGTTCTTCTCCCACACCTCATATTAAACCATTTCAACATGATTTTTGAAATCCCTAGGAACATATGAACATAATTCTAACATCATAGCTTCCAATTCAAAGCATAGAAACATGATATGATTGTACACATGCACACTTGAGCTTTCCCTTCACATATATCAACATGAATGACATAATTCAAGTATACCACTATGAATTTCTTACCAAGATGGTACAATTCCACTTCACACACCCTCCTAGCTCAAGTTACAAGTGAAATCCAAGCTCAAACCAACAACTCCTTGAAAGAATGGAGAGGAGCTTGTGTAGTGTTTTAGTAGGTGTAAAAGGTGTTGTATGTGATTTCATCCCCTTAATCCACTTGATATAGGATCTTTAGTTCCTTAAGTCCCTTGCTATCATACCATTTAAAGGTAATTACATGCTAACTAACATGTACATGCAATGCACTCCAAATTCAAATGCAACTCTAATGCACATGAAAGTTACATGCATACTCAAATGCAAACTCATATGCACATGTTGATGCACTTTCAACACTTAATCCATAATTCACATGTTTATAGAATGAATATATTACACACCATGTTTCATGCCTTCTCATATTTCATTTCATATATGAATCAATTCATTCTTGGTTCCACTCGAACCTCCATTATCATATCGTCAAGTGATATAATTACACCATAATCATATCATACGTGTATTAAACAAATCGAGGCATTACAAATAAATTAGAACGCGCAACGCCAGCCTTGAGGACAAGGCTGTTTTCAAGATGGTGGTATTGGTAGGGGAAGAAATTAAGCCCATTCCGTGGCAATTATGTGCCCCTTCTAGAATCCCAATGAGGGAGGAACTACGTGAAGTATGTGGGGGTAGTTTGTTAGCATTTTGGGAGGAAAAACTAATGAATAAAATGGGGGAGGGAGTATGGGTAGTGCATTCCAGATTTTGTGTTAAAAGATTGAGGACAAGCATAGGCTTGGGGCAAAGGAGTTTTCTCCTTTGAGTGTGTGTGAGTTATGTGTTCTTCTTTGTAATTCATCTTTCTTTCCAGTAATCAATACAATTTCCTTTGCTTACAATCGTGCCATTATTTCCAGCTGTGTTGATTTTGTTCACTGTGTGTGTTGTTATATTGTGAAAAGCTCCATTTCATTTCAGAAAAGTGCTGTAAGTTTACCTTAGGCACTTTTGTTCTCTGCAATCTGCTCGTTTCGTTCATTGAGCCTGCTGTTACGTACCATGGTCGTAACATGAGACCATCTTTAAATTGATAGCCTTCAGTTACTTATTATTCTTTATTTCTGTTGTATGCAGTTCTTCCTGATTTTGCTCAAGTATATAGCTTCATTGGAAGTGTCTTTGATCCAAATATAACCGACCAATTGCAGAAATTGAAGAAAATGGACCCAATTGATATTGAGACAGTATGATATCATTTTTGCTCTTAAAGTTATTTCTTTGATAAGTGAATTTACATGGAATCAGGAATGGAATTGAATTCATGAAATTTTTGATGTTCATCTGGTTAACATTTCTGTTCAACTACCCCGCTCCCTCACTCTCTGCGATAGAGGCTACTGTGTTAATTTTCGTCATTTTTGTGGTTGGCTTAGCATCTTACAATACCTTGGGATCTTGAACAGGTGTTACTGTTGATGAGAAATTTATCCATCAATCTGGCCAGTCCTGATTTCGAGGATCATGTAAGTGCTAATTTATTAGGAGAATTGTAGCATTTGGTACAGCATTAGCTCATCATGCAGCCTCTCCTTACCTATGTGCACCTTCTGTCTCTACCACCGTCTTCTTTTGGTTTCCGTTATCAATTAACTTCAAGTCGTAAAATGTGCATGCTATATCACTATCAGTCTATCTTCATCTCCCGTTAAAAATTGTGGAATAAGGTGTAATGAGCTGATGATATTTTATGCTTACCATATCATTTTCCCATATACTATTGCAGAGAAGGTTACTTTCATCATATGAGATTGAATCTGAGAAGGATAGTGCTTCTGATGTAATTGATCACATCCTTGTTAGCGAATCTGAGGACGCGACCTAATTTGAGATGTATTTGTATGAGTATATTCCTTTGGTCACTTTGGTAGTGAGGTGCACCATTAGTCCAGTAGTGCATAAGTGGCGCGCATTCATCATCTCAATTAGTTGTCAACTCCTTTAGTGACAGGATATGGGCAAACTTTTGGAGTCCCCACTCCTTAGAAATTTGTCGATATTTTGTATTTCTTCGTATTGTTTCTCAGTGCAAGTTTTGTTTTTTTTGGCTATGTATTTATTGGTTATGTATATATTGTAGCGTATGAATGTAAATATTTGTCTATAAATGCAAATTTTACCTTAGTGTTGATGTGTTCCATTAATTTGATTGTACCAACAGTCGGGTTGCAAGAAAATAGGTGACATGTTACATCGACATCCCTGGGTTTTGGTTTTATTACCTGGGGTTTAAAAATCGTAAAAGCAACACCTCGGAGGATGACATTGTAAAGACCACCCGTTGTAGAGGTATGGTTCCAGTTTATTTATATTTTTCCAAGACTTAGAGTCATCCCAGAAGGTGAAGTACATAGAATTGAGTGATGAAATTTATAATTTTGTGAATTCATTTTGAAGAATAGGGGCGGACGTATGTCTCTCAAATTTTGAGTGCGACCACGAAGTGCAAACCATTTGCCATGTCTAAAAAATTGTCACGTTGTCTGCAAGCACTTATTATGTAGGTCTCTCTCCATGCGTTTCAGTTTCCAATTCATTGATGTATGTGTTGCGCTTAGGGATGTAAAAGAAACGAGCATGTTTGAGAGCTTTTCGAGCCGGCTCGAAAAATATTCGATTCGTATTCGAATTATCGAATTCGAGCAGAACTCGAAAACGTTCGAACTTTTTCTCGAGCCGAACTCGAGCCCAAATTATTTTGTTCGATAGCTCGCGAGCCATAATATTTTAATAATATATATAATTTTATATTAAATAAATATATTTTTCGAATATTTATTTTCGAGTAATAGTTCGAATAGTTCGCGAGCATGTTCGAATTTTCGAGCAGAACTTGAGCTCGAGCTTTAAGTCGAAGCCAAACTCGAGCCAATTTTTTTAAATTATTCAAACTTCGAATCGAGCTTGAACTCGAATATATTTATTTCGAGCCGAATTCGAGCTTTAAAATTTTCTTCATATTCGACTCGATTCGGTTCGTTTACACCCCTACGATGCTACTGTATCTTCAATCGCTTTAACTACATATACTCCCTAAAGAATCCAAATCCGTATAACCGAGTAAGGAGTTGAGATCGGATTACCCGGCAAAGCATTGCTGTAGTGATGTTTCAGTGCCTGGTTGTGTTCTTGAAAATGGAATCCCACAATAGAATTTGTCAGCACTGAGCATGCTAGACGCCTTTTGATCACCAAATCCACCCGTAACAACCGATTAAATGCAAATTAACTTAACAATATCGAACATTGTAGTTGCGTGACAATATCAGATTAACAGAGATTCTATATCTGAATTTGATCTTCCAAAGACCTGAAAGATTGGAAAAAATTGCTTTGTGTTCAAGTTAGGTGCAGTCACTTTCTGAATAGGATTTGTGCAAGCTGCATCAACCAGTGTCTGATTCTTTTGCTGCGGACAGATTTTTTGTTGCTGTCACAGCGAGTAATGTACGAGTGAATCATTAGCTTTTGGTTTGTGACAGCGGTTCCACAGAAAGATGGTGGATGGGGGATTACAGCAAAGCATGACGATGTAGATTAGGTGGTAAATATCTGGTGATGTTTGGAGCGTGAACGGATTAAGAAAATTCATTTGGCCATTCTTTGGATATAGAGGATGAGTTTTTTAGTGGAGTACTACAACATAAGGTACAATTTAAAGTGAGTGATAATGTAAGAATAAGATAATGATGATGATTAAAATTATGAGATGGTTTAAAATAATATATTGTTGCAAGTTATATAGTGTTTGGTTGGAGGATAAGATCGTGGATTTATTTTATAGTTTGATATAATGGCTAAAATACACTCACTATAATAATAATAAAAAAAGTATATATCTAATATAATAATATTAACACTATTTAATAATATAATAATAATTTTTATTATTGTAGTTAAATAATAAAAATATTATAAAAATAAATATATTAATACTAATAAAATAATAATATATATAAACAATACTAAAATATATACATACATATATATATATATAATAATAATAATAAATAACATTAAAATATAATAATAATAATAATAATAAAATAATACAAGACTATTAATATATATAAATATATGTATATATACATATAACAAATAATAATACTAATAACATACCAATAAAATAAAGAGGAAAATTACCAAAACATCCTATAATTTGGTCCAAATTTTACTTTGCGATTATCATTTCAAAAATTACAGTTTTACTTTTATCAATTTTCATAAATTGTAACGCTTTCAATCCTCTTGACTCGATTTTGTGTTTTTATCAAAAGTTTATCACTGCATTCCATCCTCGCCTTACATATTAAACTTAGAGCTACTTAAACTAGCAATTGAAAATTTTAAAAAATCAAAATAAATATTTGGAGTCAAAATATCATTTTTCGTAATCGTTAACTAGAGAATTTCGATGATAAAAATATTACCTTTGTTTTTTTCAAAACATTTGGATTAACTAACTTAAATAGATCTAAATTGAGTATGTAAGGCGATGATCGAATGCGTCGATAAATTTAAATAAAAATACAAAATCGAGTCAAGAGAATGCAAAGTATTACAATTCATGAAAGTTGAGAATGCAAACTGTAATTTTTCAAACAGGGTGGTGCTCTGACCGATTGAACTACAATCCCAGGAAAATGAGGGGATTTGGAGTTACGAAGGTGTGGGCCGGGGGCTGGTTTGATGCGGCTCAGGAAGTGAAATTTGGACCAAATATAGGATGTTTTATGTAATTTTTCCTAAATATTAATAGTAATAATATAAATAATAATATAAAAGTAAAATAAATAATCATAAAATAATAAATAAATAAATAAATAATATATATATATATATAATAATAAAACAATTTACTAAATATAATATATCAATATATAATAATATAATATATATCTATATATATTAATAATAATAAAACAATTTACTAAATATAATAAGAATAATAATAATAATAATAATAGATAATAATATAATAATAATAACAACAACAACAACAATTAGAATTAAGTTATAGGAAGTGAGTAGAAAATTTTTGGCGAGAAAGGGTATATAATTCATTTTGCTTGAAAGTGAGATTAAAGTGGGATAAGATGATAAGATGACTTTTGCTTTAAATTACAAAAAACATGGGAGAAATTAACATAAGGATATAATAAAAGTTAAAAATGCTTCAAACGCTACCTAAGTCGATAATCCTCATATCCCCCATCGCACATTAGCGTTCAGGTCTCGAACTGACGCATTGAGTGCATGTGTGACACTTTAAGACGCACTAAATTTTACTATGTGTTGGGTTTCCCATCCCCCGATACCAGATCCAATGCAGCGGAAAAAAAACAACATAAATAGATCTGACCCGTGGACGGATGATCGCGCCTGCTTCATATATTAACATGCGCAAAATTTCAAATATAAAAGCACGAACAGAATTACTGTTCACCGACGAGAATCTGATGGTGGTACCCTCAAGTCCAATCAACCTGACCAGATCTACAAGCCCAGCACTAATGCTAATGTGATGTCGGTGTTTCTATGAGATAGAGTGAATTATATGGAATGATTGAGAGTGATTAATTGTTTAACCCTAGACACAAATGTAATATTTATAGTTGTAATCAGTTAATTGGGCAATAAAGCCATCGGGCCAACGTTTGGCTAGTAGGGCATTTATGCTAACAATCTCACACTTGCCCAAAAGCCAAAAACAAACTACAAACTCATTAATCCAAGTAACTCAATCCAATTGTATAACTTGATGTACTACCAATGTAAATAATTATGAGATAAATATATCAACGTTTTAATTTTAGAAATTTCTAGAAATGAAAATTTTCAAATATAGAAACTCCACTATATTGAGGAGCATTCAAAAATTAAATTCATCTCTTCTAAATCACTCAATTTGAGAACTTAACATGATAAGTCTAAAGTCTTATCGATTTAGAATCCACGACCGGTTGGTTGTGA